>CAUYQG010265138.1:0-20656 GCA_963574415.1 Tarsius wallacei
ACATGAATAGACACTTCTCAAAAGAAGAGATATGGGCAGCCAACAGACACATGAAAAAGTGCTCAGCCTCACTCATCATCAGAGAAATGCAAATCAAAACCACATTGACATTCCACCTAACCCCAGTAAAAATGGCCATCATTAATAAAACAATCAACAGATGTTGGTGAGAATGCAGAGAATAAGGAATGCTTATTCCTTATTCCTTACACTGCTGTTGGGAATGCAAACTAGTGCAACCTCTTTGGAAGACAGTGTAGCAATTACTGAAAGAACTAAAAATTGACTTTCCCTATGACCCAGCAATTCCCCTATTGGGAATATACCCAGAGAAACTCAAAATCATTCGACAAAAAAGATACCTGCACACATATGTTTGTTGTAGCTCTAGTCTCACTAGCAAAAACATGGAACCAACCATGTTACCCATCTAAGATGGACTGGATTTTTTACAAACGTGGTAGATATACACAATGGAATATTATGCAGCCATAAAGGACAAATATATGGACTTTCCAGCCACTTGGATGAATTTATCGTCGATCATCCTCAGTGATATATCACAGAAACAAAGAACTAAGTACCATATATTCTTACTAATAAGTGAAACTTGAACAATTATAATAATTATAATAAAAAAAGAAAGGGATTGGCAGTAGTGGGAAACTCCTAGGGGATGGGGGGTGGGATTGGTAGTTGAGGGAAAATGCTAGAGGAGGAAGGGGCATACTCCATCAACAAGGGTACCTGCACAATCAACATTTGTATACCTAACTCTGAATTGTACTCCACATCTTTATTAAAAAAATTTAAAAATTAAACTTTTTATTTTTAAACTGTAGATTTATATGCAGTTGTAAGAAATAATTCAGAGAGACTCCTTCAATCTTTTTTTGAGTTTCCCACAATGATAACATCTTTCAAAACTATTGTATAATATCATAACCAGTATATTCACATTGATACAATAAAGATACTGCACATTTCCATTTCTTCATGTATCTTTTATATTACCCCTTTACACCCACCTTTTTCATCCCTGGCAACTGCCAATCTGTTCTCCATTTCTGTAATTTTGTCTTTTCAAAAACATTATGTAAACAGAATCATAAAGTATATAATATTTTTGATTTTTTCACTCAGCATGTTTGGAGATCTATCCAAATTGTAGCAGACATTTATAGTTCACCTATTTGTATCACTTAACAGTATTCTTTTATATCATTTGTTTAAACATTCACCTGTTGATGGACTTCTGGTTTCCAGTTTGGGGCTTTAACAAATACAACTGCTATAAACATGTGTATATAGGTTTTGAAATCAACATGTGTCTTCATTTCTCAGGAATAAATTTCCAGGAGTGAGATTTGTGGGTTGTAGTTTTATGTTTAATTTTTAAAGAAATGGTCAAACTGTGTTCCAAACTGACTATGCCATTTCACACTACTACTAACACTGTGCTATTAGTAACACTGGGCTCCTCTTTCCCCACATTCACAACCACATTTGGTATTGTCATTTTTATGTTAGCCATTCTAATAGATGGGTAGTCATTCTTAATGTGGATTTAACTTGAATTTCTCTCTCTCTTAAAAATGCAGATCATCTTTCCATGTGTTTGTCATCTTTATATCTTTTTTAGTATTATGGAACTTACAGTATTCTTCTAAAAATACTTTATGTAAATACTGGGTTCTTGCCATTAGGAAGTTGACGTTTTCACAGTGGAAAGGGCTGTTGCACAAGTGAGTTAAATGCTGGAAGCCAAGCAGCCATGAGATAATACTAGGTAATAACAGGAATTAAATTCAGCTGACTTGGGAGGACACATGACCTAGGTTAGTGAGGGTCCTTCACTCTTCTCACTCTAGTAGGACTGAAATTTGGTTTTACTATAATGTTTATGGTTTCCCTTACCATATCCTGTAATAGTTCTTTGAATACATGTATTTTATATTCCATTAGACTCTAAAAAATTTGTAAAAGTCTGTGTCTGATTTATCATTTAATTCTCACAGACTTTGACACACTGGAGAAACTTTTAAAACTTTATAGAATAAATAAATAAAACCATTTTCTGCTATGGGTGAGAAAAGAAAGTCTCTCACTTCATTTATTTAGCAAAGAGTTTTGAACATGTAGTGGGGAAAGGAACTTGGTTAAGTCTGGGCAGCAGGAAACAAAGAAAACTCAGGCCTAATTCTCATAAAACCTAGATTTGAATGTGAGAGAAATTTATAAAGTAATCACAGACTGTGTAAATACTGTAAAGAAAAACTATAGACTAAGATGAGAGATTAAAAAGGACCTTACTTAGGTTGTAGAGATGCAGACAAGGAAGGCTTCTTTGAAAAGCTCATTTGAAATAAGCTTCAAAGGATAATTTGGAATTAACTAGAAGAAGGGTCCACTGAGGTGGAGGAGAGATGAAGCAAGACAGAGAGAAGGAGGAGGAGGGGGAGAGGGAGGATGGTATGTATTCAGAGGAGATGTTTCCTTGTTTTGTGCAAAAGGGATAGAATTTGAGTATATAAATTTTCAGAGACATGAAAAAAATTGTTAGAGAGAGACACAGGATACTGAAATAATCTTGAAAAGCTGGCTAAGGACCAAAAATGCAAATCTCATTATTCCTTTTAGACCTTGTAAATGTCTTTCATCCTACAATTCATCTGGCATAGAAGTGGCCTTTAGAAAATTCAAATAGCTCTTAAATGAATGATACTACTGTGGGGCAAGCTTGAGTGTGTTAGAGCCATGGAAGTTCATGAGGTAACACTTCATTGCCTCCCATCGAGCATGTGTCAGAATGTATTCAAGGTAAGAACTGTATACTGACTTCTCTCTGTGCCTTACCCAATTCCCAGATTATCACAGAGTGACTCTGTCTCTCCCTTTCAGAGGGGTTAAAGATTACTCTCCTTCTAAAATCTAGTCACTGGTCAATTCTTACATGTACTGACATCACTTGAGGGATATTTAGGCACCCCTGCACCAGGTTCTGATTTATCAGACACAAAATAAACACTATATTTAAAAGAAGACTTTTCAAATGATTCTTATTTGTAACCAGAATTGTGAATAACTGTTTTTAGGCATATATGAGCAAGATGTGATGTCTTGGTACCATCTTCTCCTTGTAGTGAAGCAAGGAGAGAAAGCATTTCCTTAGAAAAATCAAGGGTGCTTTCCTTAGTCATGCAATAATTACCTTTATATGTAATAGCTAATGCTTAATTTCTTCCAAACTATCATTGTTAAGAGGATTTGGGGAAGAGTAGGAAGCACCAGGAATCTAGACAACAACTGTACTGGCACAATCCACCCTATGTAACTGTTTTGGAGCTCTATTGAAGGACTGCAATTTCTAGGAGACTTGTATGGTAAGTTGCAGCTAATTTCAGTTCATCCCAACTCTTAGTACAGTAGCAGCTATTCATCCTGTACTCCCCAGCAATGTGGCAGGCAGCCATGCATGTGTTCTAGGAGCAGCTATCATGCAATTTAAAAGGAGCCAGGTTGGGTGGAAAGAACCCTGTCCTCCAATATCAGCAATCTGTGCTCTAATCACTGATTGCTGCTCTGATCACAAAGCTACAGACCAAAAAGGTAAACAGCCATTGTTGCTGCACCTTCCCCCATTTTTGAAATCCCTTTCCCTCATGCTGAAGCAACTTTCAGGGAATGTAAAGGGCCACTGATCTTTTCCCCATTCCCCTTTGTTTTTCTCTTCTCCCCCTTTTGGGAGCCAGACAAAAAACTAGGTTATTCAAAACAACTAAATAAATGAGGAAAATTAGAAGGTGACCACACACACCCAGGGAAAAATACAGGCTCAGAAAAGACCTCAGAAGACCCTACATTTACACTTTAGACTGATCCTTGTTTTAGAGACAGCCTACAACAATTTTTAAAATGCACAAAAACAATAACAGAAATCAGAAAAACCTTTAGGAAAGGGGAGAATCTGATTTCTAGGATTATCATGTTATTATTTTCAAATGTCCAGTTTTCAAAAACAATAACAAGATCACAAGACATATAAGAAAACAGGAAAGCCTATTCAAAGAAAAAAATCAATCAAAACTATCTCTGAAAGAGACATGTTGGAAAATCTAGTGGACAAATTTTTTTTAAAACTGTCTAAAGGATGCTCAAAGAAATAAAGGAGAATATGGAAAAAGTAAAGAAAACAGTGTATAAGCAATATGGAAATATTAATAAAGAGATATAAAACCTAAAAAAAAAAAAAACTTTCTGGAGATACTACATGCAAAGAAAGAATCATTAGCTGTGTTCAAAGGCAGAATTAGAGCAGAAAAAATAAAATCAGCAAATGTAAATATAGGACAACGGAAATTATCAAGACTGAGGAACAGAAGAAAAAAAGACTGAGGAAAAGTGAATATATCCTAAGAGACCTATGGAACACCATTAAGCAAACCAATACAAGCACTGTAGGAACCAGAAGGAGAAGAAAGAGAAAAAAAGACAGTGTTTGAAAAGGTAATGGATAAAAACTACTCAGTTTACACATAACACGTGACTATAAATATCCAAGGAGATCAATAAACTCTAAGAGGAACTCAAAGAGAACAATACAGAGGTACCTTATATTCATACTTTGAAAAGTCAAATAAAGAGAGAGAATTGAAGGCAATGAGAGAGAAGCAACTCCTATCATGCAAGAAATTCTTACTAAGATTGTTAGCAGATTTCTCAGCAGAAATTATAGGGTCTAGAAGGCAATAAGTCAATATATCCAAAGTGCTAAAAGAAAAATAACTTGTCAAGCAAAACCCCTATATTTGGCAAAATCATACTTGAAAAGTGAGGGGGAAATTATAGCATTCCCAGATAAACAAAAGCTAAGGGAGTTTGTTAACATTAGACCTGACTAGCAAAAAATACTCAAGAAAGTTCTGTGGGGTAAAATAAAAAAACACTGACATGCTCAAAGCTGTATGAAGAAATAAAGACCTCAATAAAGATAATTACACGGACAATAGTATACATTAGTATTCTTGGAACAATGACTTGTAATTGCACTTTTTTATTTACTACATAAGAAAATAATAGATTTAAAAATTAAGTATTAGCATAAAAGTTAGTATTATTGTAACTTTGGTTAGTAATCCACATTTTCTTTTCTCCATAGTTTAAGAGACTAACACATGTAAAATAATTACAAGCATACCTTGGGGCTACTGCAGGTTTGGTTTTAGACCAGTGCAATAAAGCTAATAATGCAATAAAGTGATTCACACAGAACATTTGCTTTACTAGTGCATGTACAAGTTATTTTTACACCACTATACTATATTATGTGTCAACAGCATCAATGAGTTGTAAACTTTTTCACAGAGGGTTTTGCCTCAATGTTGATAGCTGCTGAATTTTGAGTGTGGTGGTTGCTGAAGACTGGAGTGGCAGGGCCAATTTCTTAAAATAAGACAGCAATACTTTTTGCAACATTGACACTTCCATTCAAAATAGATTTCTCTGTAGCCTGTGATGCTGTGTGAGAGAATTTTACCCAAAGTAAAACTTCTCTCTAAACTGGAGTCAATTATCTGAGAACCTATGACTGCTTTAGTAGATAAGTTTATAAAATATACTAAATCCTTTATTGTCATTTCACCAATGTTCACAACATCTTCATCAGGAGTAGATTTAATTTCAAGAAACTACTTTCTTTGCTTATTCATAAGAAGCACATTCTCATCTGTTCAAGTTTTATCACAAGATTACAACAATTCAGTGGCACATTCAAGTTTTATTTCTAATTTGAGCTCTTTTGTTATTTCCAACACATCCACACTCACTTCCTCCACTGAAGTCTTGAACCCCCTCATAGTCATCCATGAGAACTAAAACCAACTTCCTCCAAAGTACTGTCAGTTGGTATTTCTACCTCCCCCCATGAATCATAAATGTTTTTAATGGCATATAGAGTGTTGAGTTGAGTCCTTTCTGGAAGCTTTTCATTTTATTTTGCTCAATTTACTATAATGTAACTACCATAATCACTATCTATAGCAGCTATAGCTTTATGAAATGTATTTCTTAAATAATAAGACTTGAAAGTCAAAATTACTCTTTCATCTATGGACTTCAGAAACATTACTCTTTTTGTACACTTCCATCAGATCTCTTGTGTTACTAACTGCATTGTCATTGAACACTAATATTTTAAAAGAAATCTTTTTTTTTTCTAAGTATGAGTTCTTAGAAGTGGGCTTCAAATATTCAGTAACCCATTTAAACAAGCTGTAAACAGATGTGCTGCCATCCAGGGTTTGTCATTCCATTTCTAGAACACAGGCAGAGTAGATTTAGCATCAGTCTTAATGGCCCAAAGATTTTTGAAATGGTAAATGAGCATTGGCTTCAACTTAAAATCACCAGCTGCATCAAAAAGACTGTCAGCCTGTCTTCTGAAGATCTGAAGCCAGGCATTGATTTTTTCTCTCTAGGTATGAAAGTCCTATATGACATCTTCTTCTTATATAAGGCTGTTTCATCTACTTTAAAAATCTGTGATGCAGTATAGCCATCTACATCAGGGTTCTTAGCTAGATCTGGATAACTTGCTGCAGTTTTTACATCAAGATACGCTGCCTCACCTTGCACTTTTATGTTATAGAGATGGCTTCTTTTCTTAAATCTCATTAACCTAAATCTGCTAGCTTCCAAGTTTTCTTCTGCTGTTTCCTTACCTCTCTCCATCTTCAAAGAATGGAAGAGAGTTAGGGCCTTTTTCTAGATTTGGCTTGGGCTTATAGAAATGATGTGGCTGCTTTATTCTACATGGACTACTAAATCTTTCTCCATATCAGCAATAGTCTATTTGGCTTATCACTTATGTGTTCACAAGATCACAGTTTTAATTTCCTTCAATAACTTTTCTGTTGCATAATCAACTTGGTTAACTGGCACAAGAATTTTATTTTACTTCTATCTTGACTTTTGACATGCCTTCCTCAGTAAACTTTATTATTTCTAACTTTTGCTGTGTTCCAGGGAATAGGAAGACCTGAGAAGAGACAGAAATATTGGGTGCTGCTGGTTGGTAAAACAGTAAGAAACACATACAACATTGATTAAGTTTGCCATCTTATTTGTGTCAAATAAGTTTGTGATGCTCCAAAAGAATTATAATAGTAACATCAAAAATCACCGATCATAGATCATTAAAGTAGATATCATCAAAATTAAGAAGTTTGAAATATTGTGAACACTAGCTAAAAGTGACACAGAGACATAATACAAAGTGACCACAAGCTGTTATAGATGCTCAGAGCAGGGTTGCCACAAACCTTCAATGTGTAAAAAAAAGAAAAAGAAAAAAAAAGAAGTAGAATCCATGAAGTGTAATAAAATGAAGTACAATAAAACTAGGTCTGTCATATTAGTTTATGTTTTGGGGCACACAGTGTATAAAGGTATCATTTTATGACATCACCAAGCAAAAAAGGTAGGGACAAAACTGTAAGTGAGCAGAGCTTTGTACGTTCATTAAAGATAAGCTGGTATAAATTCCAGTTAGAGTAGCTGAACTATAGGATATCAAATGCCATCTCCATGATAACCACAAATATTGCTGTAGAATATATAAAAAGAAAATGAGAGTTTTAAATGTTTTAATACAAAAAATCAACTGAGCACAAAAGACAATAATTCAGAAAATGACAAAAAATAACTATAATGCATAGAGAAACAAGTAGCAAACAGTGAGAAATAACTCCTTTGTTACAGTAACTTTAAACGTAAATGGATTAAGTTATTCAATCAAAAGACTGGCCAAATGGATAAAAACCAGAATCCAATTAAAGGGAGAATGAAGACTGGCAGACTGGATTGAAACCATAATCCAACTATGGCTTTTATGGTGATGGGTGCACAACATTATGACTGTACTTAACACCACTGATTGTACACTTAAAATAATATGAGTAAATTTCATTTTACATAAAAAAATAAATTGGAAAAAAGGAAAACTAATCTAATAAAAAAATCATTGTTATTTCTTTTAATTTAATAGAAAAGTTGTAAATGAAATAGTGGTGACAGAATCTGTTTCTTAGTTAGCCTCAGCCAACATAACAAAATACCATAGACAGGTGACTTAAACAAGTCAAATCAAAAAATATTTGATTTTTAATATTTATTTATCAGGGTTCTGAAGGCCTTGTACAGGAGACTTATTTGATTTTTAATTTTTTAAAGAGATGGTGTCTCGCTATGTTGCACAGGCTGGACTCCAATTCTGGGGCTCAAGTTATCCTCTCACCTCAGCTTCATGAATAGCCATGACTGCAGATGTACACCACCATGGTTGGCATTGAGACTCACTTTAGATCCACAGACACAAATAGATTAAACATGAAAGAATCAAAAAAAAGATATACCATGCAAACCGTAAGCAGAAGAGAGAAGGGATGGCTATATCAATATATATTTTTTGAAGATTTAGATCAGAAAAAGACAGACAAGAGAAAAATGAGGAAACAAAGGATGCTGTAAATTCAACACAGCAAGAGGATATAAGAATAATAAACATGCAGGCACCCAGAAACAGCCCGTCAAAAAAATATATCAAACACCAAAAGTGGAAGGGATAGACAGTTTTACAATAGTTAGAGACTTTAACACTCCACTGCCAATAATGAATAGAACAACCAGACAGAAAATAAGTAAAGAAATAGAGGACTTAAACCACATCAACCAACTAGGTCTATAAGACAAAATCATAGTGACAGAAAGCAGAACAGTGGTTACCAAGGGTTCGGTGGAAAGGAAAATGAGAATTCCCATTTCACGGGTATAGAATTTACATTTTACAAGATAAAACACTTGTGGAGGCAGATGGTGGTGATGGGCGACAACATTATGAATATACTTAATACCACTGATTGTCCACTTAAAATAATATGAGTAAATTTTATGCTAGGTTAAAAAAAATCAGAAAAAAGAGAAAAAATATGCTAATAAAAATACCCTTGTTATTTATTTTAATTTAATAGAAGAGCTGTAAATGAAATAATAGCAACAGAGTCTGTTTCTTAGTCGGCTTGAGCCAACATAACAAAATACCATAGGTGACTTAAACAACAAGCATTTATTTCTCACAGTTCTGAAGGCTTGAAATTGAAGATCAAGGTGCCAGCATGGTCAATTTCTGGTAAGGGCTCGCTTTCTGGATTGTAAATAACCAACTTTTCACTGTGTCTTTACATGGTAGGGAGAAATAAAGGAAAGGTTAGGACTTTAACCTACGAATGTAAGGGACACAATTCAGTCCATAGTAGTCTTTCGTTTACTGCATTAAACACTAAAATTTTTGTATCAAATAGAGGAGACAGTATAAAGTGATGTTATGCCAGTAATAGCAATATTTAAGCACATCACAGAAGCAAAAGCAAATTTAAAATTGTATTTTTCCGTTATATTTTTAAATTGAGATGATGAAATGTTTATAGAGCAAAGCAGGTTTTATCGTGTCAAAAGCATGAACTTTGGAATCAGACTACTTGGCTTTGAATTACCACTCATTATCTATGACCTATGTGATACTGGGAAAACCAATTATACTATTAAAGCCTTTTTAATGCAAAATACGATTTTAAAAAAACTACCTCATAGAGTTGTGAATATTAAATAAGATAACACTACAGAAAACTTGGCTTGGCACCTAGCACAGCTATCCTTCAACCAATATCAATTATGCTTATAGGAGATGGGAAGACTTTAGGTTAAACAATAGCAAGCAATATTATAGCTACTATCCCACATCCAAAAAGAAGAAAGAGAGAACAGATGATAAGAGCAACTGAGAAACTAAAAGTTGTCAAGCCTTTTGTCAAGTAGTTCATGTGTATCCTCTCATTTGATTCTGGACCCTTCTTCCCAGTAACTTAGGTTTGCATCCACAAAGTGAAGGGTACCTACATGCTGCCAGCAAGTGCCACTCCACTACCATTTGCTTCCCTCTGCTAACAATAACAGAACATTGTGTTTAATTTTACTGGTCCAAGGCAGGTACTATAGTAAAATGAATGGAACCTGGAACAAAAAAACAATTCCAGACTGTTCCCAAAAAACTAAATAAAAAGATAAAAAATATTTTGATTCAATATTTTACAAAGCCAAAATAATTGTAAAACAAAACACGATGAACAAAAATATCTAAATGCACCCTAAAATAGTACTATCTCAAACATACATAAGCCATGTCATCCATTTTTTCATTAAAGGGAGAGTTCTAATATCACTGTACAAACCCATGCTGTATTGATCAATCTTTTCCATAAATCCCATAGAGTAAAAAACACAAAATTTGGGAGAAACCAACATAAAAAATGAGGAGGTCTGAGTGGAACAGACATAAAAGTTGACTCCTAAAGAAAATAATTAAGAGACCAGAAAAAAAAAGATCTTTTAAAAATATTAACATCTTCAGGGTCAAGAAGCAAATGTCTTAGCGGGTATGAGTCAAGAACAATCAAAGATGTGTATGTCTTATGTTTACTTTCTTGAAAATTAAAGATACTATTTGCCAAATGAAGACTAGAAAGGCCTGAAGATTGGCATGTGGACTCCCATTTGATCCTGACACTTAAAGCATTATCTTTCAGTTTTAATAAGCTAGGTTACATTATCTCCCTCAAAAGGTAGACCCATTCTATCTGATTCTACAGTAAAGGGTAACTTAATAATTAGAATAACGCAAATGCTCTTTCAATTTGTAGAGCCAACATATAAACAAACTTGAAAGACAATAACTATAAAAGAGAATCTAACCAGTACTAAAATTGAAAACATAAAAAAAGGAAGTCTTTAATGTAGCAGACTGAATGTGACAAATTTTCTCACTTTATATAGCAAGGAATCAAGGTAGTGAAATTCACATAACAAAACACAGTGTAAGCATATTCTTTATCATTATGAAGATAATCACCAAAAGAAAAAATATATGACTGGAAAAACTTAGGAGTAGATGGATAAAGAAATGTGAACTAAGTTTCTCATCTTTTAGTAGGTACAATCTAAAGTTGGAAAACAAGATAAGAGTAGTAGCATATCCTTAGAGGTATGGTGATAACCACCAACAGAATAAAAGATGTTTTAAAATAGCAACTAGGTTAGAAGTAGAGAGAGGAGGAACAAAATCAGGTGGAGAATTAGCTCTTCATGTGGCACCACTCTGCACCAATTTTTAAAAACGTATATATTAATTTTATACCATAAGTGTTAAAACTGAAAACAAAAATGAAAGTGAAACATTCTGCATCTGCAGTTGTTGACACTATTTCTTTCCCCAGCTGCAGTCACTGTCCTCATGCTCATGGTCAGATTCAGTCAAGATAGGAAAAAATAAAAAGGCAACAAAAAGAAGTACCTGCCCTGGAGTTCAGACTTTCCGGGGTCTTCTTTTTTTGTATTCTATCTTTGCAATGACTGGTCTGCTCTTTTGGAATACTGACTTTTGACTACTTTAATCCATCATATCTACATGCTACTTAAAGTTTTGCTAAATTTTGAGATTCTTCTGTTATTTCTTGACAAGAATAACCTTGTCTCACTAGTTCTTTCTGTGATGCTTGTATTTTAATTTTTAAAAAATCTTGACAATCATCAGCTACTGGCCAGCTGAGACTACTTTGACCCACCTAGGCAGAAATGAAAGAGCTATAGAAGAGTGATGACAATTACTATTATCAGAATAAGTAAAATGTAATATATTAAGGTAAAACCGTACTAAGGGAATAAAGTAATGGTCATTACTCCATTCCTCTTGTTTTCACAGAGAAGAGACTTCTCCTAGAGAGAGAACAGATGGAGGAATTTGGGAGTAGAGGTTTTCTCTAGCCTAATCATAATTTTGCATTAAAGTGCTGAAAGCATGAGAAACCAGGCATAAAGAAGTGAAGAAAGTTGAAAATCTAAATTTTCTAAGGAGGAAAATCTTAAATGCCACTCACTGAGAAGGAAGAAACATATATGGGGAGTTTTCCAGGAGCATCACCATCACCACCACAAACACACAAGAACACACATATTAAATATATTTAATTATTGAGCATAATTGTCAATGTGCAATTTCTGCTTATTGAGTATAGATAACAGGCTGTGAGCTCTTGACACTGGTGCTGGCTGGCCTTTCATGGACTAAAATCCAGCTGCTCTCAGGTCCTTCTGTCTACAACACAGGTACTACTAAACTATCTGCCATGCACTTTGGCTAGCAACAGCCATGTCAAATGAGATATCACCCTCCGCTTAACTCTGAGATCATAGTTTTGCTTGTGATAACTTGTGCAGTGGAGCTGCATGCAGTTACTTTTGTGAATACTAATGCCTCTGAGAACAGAACTAATTATAGATTTGAATTAGCTTAATTTTGAAAAGACTGAAGAAGCCATATCCACTACTACAAAAGATAGCCCAGGATACAACTAAAGTCCTAGAAACCCAGGCATCAGAGTAAGACCCAGTGACTTGGCCAGGCTATAAAATTGGGAATGAAGAAATTTGGACTTTAATTCCTACAGACTTTTCATTTGGAGGGGAGTTAGTTTGGGAGAAGTTAAAAAATGAGAAGAACATCATATGTTTTAAATGTGTGATATTTTAATGCTGTTGATCTGGTCTTTGTGTTCACTTCATGAATACATTCCTGAATGTATACATGTATACAGAAATGCAAAATGAATACATTAATTCATTTTGAACAACATGCCTGGACATATTAGTAATAAGAAAGAGAAAAGGGAATAAATTGGCAGCCTAGTGGGCTGTATGGAGTCCTGCCTCATGTTGCTAGAATCTTTTGTGGGCCTAAAAGCAAAATGCTCATCAGTAAATCTGGAGGGACTCAGTGCAGAAAGAAGTGGAGTTTAGGGAAGTAAGAATACAACCATCTTGTGAGCATGCAGACTTCCCTGCTGAGATCAGCTCACCCTGTCTTATTTCCAAACTGCCTGTTAAGTAAAATGGGTTGTGACATTGTTTCCCAAGTTTCCTTCATATGTGTGTGGTCTTCATGCATACCACACATAGTAATACTGATATTTTTTCTTTACATATTCAGCATGTAGTTTTGAAATATTTTGCACAATTTTTGTGTATGATAAACAATGTGTTAGCTATATATTTTTCTGAATAAAGATTAAAATACATAGTTAAGTCAGTAGGCCAATGCCATAGGAATAAAGCAAAGAATTGCATAGAAGGTAGAGAAGAAAATGTGTATTATCTACTTTCCATAAACAGAAAGGAACTGAATGCTCAAAGGCAAGCAGGGCAGTGAATGCTTGAGATGAATGCTTTTAAGGTTTATTTTTTGGGGGAGGGCAGGGGGGCAGCAAGCACTCACAGGAGTTGACATCATGGTAATGGAGTCTGTTTCTCATATCTCTGACAACTGGAAGGTTGGGATGAGCACATAGACAAAGAGGCCAGTAGCTAGATTGGGGGGTCAGTTATAGGTGGTTAATCACATAGACAAGAAGGGCTGACTGGTAACTGAAAGACAAATTCTTGGGAGATATTAACCTTAATGTCTTGTGACTCATCCAGGGTTACAGGAAAGGATTATTGTTGTGAATGAGTTCAAGAAGACCAGAGAAACCCCATTTTGGACTCTCCTTTGATATGTAACCACTAATTTTTTTAAAAATTCATGTCAACATGCTACTTTTTTTTTTTGAGTTGGAGTCTCACTTTGTCGCCCAGACTGGAGTGCAGTGGCCACTCCTGGCCACCGCAGCTTCGACCTGCTAGGCTCCGGCGATCCTTCCACCTCAGCCTTCCAAGTAGCTGGAACTACAGGTGCGTGCTACCACACCCAGCTAATTTTTTGATTTTTGTAGAGATGAGGTCTCACCAAGTTGCCCAGGTGGGTCTCAAACCTGCCGGCTCAGGCAATCCACTCATTTCAGCCTCCCAAGGTGTGGGATTACAGGCTGAGCCACTGAGCCCGGCTCAACATGCTACTTTAAACCAGCTTGCATAATGCCAGTGGAACACACACTACAATATACTAAGAGAGAAAATCTGGCAATTGCTGGGAGGGATGCTTATTACTCCACTCTTCAGTTTTTCATTCTAATGCTGGTGACAGAAAATGGCACCAAAGGAATATTTTGGGCCCCTCTCTCTACCTTCTCTCTCACTGAATCCCAAGCAGCACAGAAGAAATCTAAGACTTAAGTCTTAAGTACAGGGGTTTTTAATTCCACCCCTGTCAGTTCATCATGCAGGGTTTACTCCCACATTAGAGTTGGGTTGGAGAAGGAAACTGAAGTTATCCAGTCCATTCCTCTGCAATGACAGAGAGTGCTGAGAAGACTTAAGTTGTCTGTTGGTTCCACCTGTGATGAAATGGGTTGCTTAGCTTACTTAAGAAAAGTAGCAAATTCTATTTCTACTTTAAGTATAATCCTCATTCTTCTACCCAAGTTTACTTGACAGCCCTGTAGTAATAACACATACATAAAGGTCAATTTCTTCCTGGTTCCTGTGCCTACTTCTTAAGTTGGTTAAAATCCATAGAGCAGAAGATCAAAATTACATATTAAGCACACATTCTAACACACCATTTGGTTACAAAAACAATGGAAAGAATGAAAGAAGAAAATGTTGATGAAATAAAATGAATACTCCCATTGTATTGCAAAAACACCCCATGTTTATAAACATTTCAGATTATGAAAAAGTGTTTTGGGATTTTTTTTTTAAAGTCAATGTGATAATCCAATATTGTGACTATTATTTCTCACTTCTCCATCTTGGGGTGAGTATCACATGTTACCTTGTCTTCCTACAAATTTTCTTCTCTAAAAAGAAAAAAAAATGTATCCAAGTCTGGACATCCTCTGGAGATATTCAAATCTATCTAGTTAGTTTTTTGTTGTTTTTTTTTTTTTTAATGTTTGAGATTTTTCCCTAGCAAGAAAATGGAGTATGGGTGGTTCAGCTTTTATTTGAATACATTTTCGGCATAGATAAAATTCTAAGACAGTAAAGATTATGATCTGATGTAAGTTACTTTGGGCAAACAAGCTTTTATTTTTTAAATGGTGCAGATAAACAGATGAAAATAAACTTTGTACTAAAAATATGTTTCTCTGGTTTAACAGTAGAACAGAGAATAGAGGACAAAAATAGGGATATAGTAACATGAACCCATGTGTGTAATTAGAGGGTCAACTCTGACATTTTTCTCTCTAGGTCTTTTATAATAGTTTTGGCCTAGGGTTACAATGTTTTTGCCAGGTTGAAACATAATTATCAACTCTGATAAAGACTAAGTAGCTTTCCCAACTAGATTTTCTCTTTAAATAAACACCAGTAAATACTTCTTGCTTTAAAAGTCACAATCATGAAGAATGAAAAGATCTCAATAGGTCTGTTTTTAGAAAATATAACCTATAAAATTTGGAATTTAGTAGACAGTTCCCATTTAGTAGTTGCTTCAACATAATACTGTATCATAATCACACTGATGAAAATAACTTGAAGTATAATTCCATACATTAAAAACGAATAAATTATTTAAAAGCTAAAAATTAATTCTCCAAAGACTGAGAGTAACTGAGGTTACTTAACAATTCTGATTAGTTGAAAAATTATGTTTCACAAGTGTTCAAAATTCACACCCTGTTTATTCTTTAGACAATATACATAAGCTATACACAAAGTCCTCTGACTTTTGGTTCCTGTCATTCATTGATCAAAGTCATCTGACAACAAACTATCTGAGGAAAGTATAAGTACAAAGTCATTCAATAAGACATGGTCAATTTTGCAAAGCATAGTAATAAAAAATGAGTTTGTTCTGAACACTCAATTGTTAAAAGGACATAAAAGGTAAGAGGAAAAGGGTGAAAAAACACACCATCTGATGTGCTTGTTGGGGAGTCAAGATAAGCTTCCCTGGCTGAAGACAGAAGAAAGAGGTCATCTAAACTTTAAAAACCTTGCACAATTTGTATGCCCATTGACACTACAATTTTACTGAAATTGTATACTAAAATTACTGAATTGTCATACTAAAGCATGACAATTGAAATAATTCATGTAAAGTGGCCAGCAAATAATAGATGCTAAGTGTTTTTCCCCTGATATATTTAAGTATTTGTATCCAGAAATCCCAATGTTAATTTCCAATAAGAAAGTTGAATTTTATAGTCTTTAGAACCAAAAGAAATTTGTCATAATTTAAATATTAAACCATTAGTAACATCTGGTGGAAATGTAGGAGTTATCATACAGCATTACATAGCTATTCTAATCTTTCAAGTATAGTAAATTTTAGACAAATTTTACATACTAAGCAACTAACTGAAAAGAAAAGGAGAAGAAAAGTGTCTTTGGGGATACTTACCTTATTGTGCTAATAATTTTTCAGTCTATATTCTAAAATATAGAGAGGCTAACTAACTTAAGAAACATTCATGTATTCTAATAGTAAACATTTTTACTATACATGTGTACACAGTAAAAATGATAAAAATAGAAGTATGGATTTTTTAATGCTATTTAGATACTTTTTATGTATTATATGCCAAAAAACCTCCCTTACCAAGCTTTCAGATCAAAATCATAAACTGTTAGTATCCTAGGTAGTACCTCAAAGAAACAGTCAGTTGTGTTTCAGATAATATGGAATTAAGATAAAATCAGGAGAGACATCCACTTTTATATGCTATGGATGGAGGCAACAAATGATGATGTTCTACAAGTGCACTTTAAACATTGCAAAATCAAATACCCTGAGCTAAGGAGGGTTTGTGCCTGAAAGAGCAATTGTGATCTATTTCAGGGTTGAAAACCTGCAACACTCAGACCAAAACTCAGATGCTTGTCTTCTGTTACTGGAAAAAAGTTATGGCCGCCTTCAAGATAGAACAACCATCTGTAGTACATGTAAAAGACCATATGACTTCAAACCCTGAACTATTTACTATCTAGCTATACATGTAGAGTTTGCCAATCCTTAGCCCACTAGGTCACTTTCAAACATACATGTACCCTTCCTACCATCTCCATGCTTCCAGGAAGTATACTTCCAGCCCCATTGAAGCTTGGCTTAGTCATAAGGCTTGGTGTGGTTAGTGAAATATTGGACAAATGTCAGTATGAAAGTTCTGAAAGTAAGCCTTCAATGTCTTGGATTGTCTCTGCCCCTCCAGTAGTAGAATAAGATATGTGGAACAGAACCACACCAGCTGACCTGCAGACTACCACGGGGAAAAAAACTTATTGTTCATTTCTAAGATTGTTTACCATGAAGCAAAAGTCAACTAATACAGAAGACTGTTATGTCTCTGCTCAGGTATTCCCATGGAGTTGGACTTCTCTGATTGATGACACTGAGAGAAGGACTCAAAGGTCAGGTACAGTTCAGTCCCTTCTTGTCCTTATTTCAGACCTTGATGAGATCAACTGGAACTATTTTCATTCCTCTACCTATGGTAAGCAAAACTAAGTAAGAGTCCAGAGATCTTAGAGTGTTAGCTTGTCTTTAACATGGTGTGAAAGCCAGCCGCAAATCTTTTAGCTGTTGGTTTAAAAGTCTTCCCCCTATGGTAAGCCTCAAGGAATAGAAAGAGGGTAGGAAAAGTCCACTTGGAGCCAGACCAACGCTTTGCAATTTAACTTCACCAATGAAGCTCATTATTGGCTCCTACTCAACTCCAAAATGAATGTACCTTAATTGATACATAACCTGTAAGGTATAAAAAAGATCATGACTGGCTCCTCAGAAACATTGCAAGAGTAAATAGTAACATGCAAATGATATAAAAATCTGAGAATTTAGCCCTGTTAACAATTTAGCTGAGTTGAAATGACCAAAATATCCACACAATTGTAAAAAATGTGATTTCCCAGAATTCTTAGTATCACATCTCATATTGTTAAAGTGCAAACAAAGTGTTTCATCATAACTTTTCTTGAAATTGTCAAGCGGAATAACACCAGTAGCCCAGTTATTCCATAAATATATGCAGAGTCCACAAATTTGTCACTGAGGACCCAGAAACTGCCCTTGCTCTCAGGTGTTTAGTTTTTCATTCAATTCCCTATGCAGCTAATATTCTTCCATTAAATCTTTCCACAGCCAGCTTATGTTGTTTTTAAACTGGCAAGAGCCCAGATAAGGCACAACTGGTATTACAGAGTGGCCTGCATGCAACAGAATGTATGGCAGATGATTGTGTTACTCAGACAACATTCAAATCGACAGCATTAATCTCTGGACATAACTCTTAAAGGAAAGTCAATACTACAATAAATCACAAAAATAGTAATAATAGAACCATACAGTTTGCCAAATAAAGACATAAATTATTAACTTTAAAGTGTTATCAGTAGTACAAAAGAATGATGCTACTGGTGAAGTTTTTTGAAAGAACCATATTTTATTATTCCCATTGGTTAGCAATTAGGCACTCAATGTTTTGTGAAGCAGACAATGCTCTCAAGACTCAAACATATTTCCTGAAACAAAGACTCGAGTTTTAATCTCCATATTTTACTGAAGCCATATTTCTGTTTTCATTCTCAATCCATATTTTCAATGTTAGAGTACATTTCAAATGGTTATGTGCAGCCCAAGTCTGAACGGTGTCCACTTTATACTATGACTATTGCTTGCATTCCTAGACTTTTGATAATATACCCAATTCAAAATCCTTTTTATTTGTGCATAACTACTTTTTTTCATTCAGGAAAATAATCATCTAGGTAATCTGCTATAGCCACCCAGATCTCAGCTCCACAAACACTTTAGGGATTGGATCTTCCTAACCACACTTACTAGACCCATCACCAAATATTAGCATCCATTTTCCAATACCGAGAGATGAAAGTGCATAAGATATTACCCTTTAGTCTTAACAAGTGTACAATTCTTGGAACAAAGAGATACAATTCGATTTGCATTTCTCTGATGATGAGTGAGGCTGAGCAGTTTTTAATGTGTCTGTTGGCTGCCTGTATATCTTTTTTGGAGAAGTGTCTATTCATGTCTTTTGCTCACTTTTTGATGGGGTTGTTTGTTTTTCCTTTTGGCTCATTTGAGTTCCTTGTAGATCCTAGATGTTAGGCCTTTGTCAGATATACAGTTGGCAAATATATTTTCCCATTCTGTAGGCTGTCTCCCTGCTTTCTTGATGGTTTCTTTTGCTTTGCAGAAGCTTGTTAGTTAGATGAGGTACCACTTGTCTATCTTATTTCTTAAGGTATTGGCCTTTAGGGTTCTGAATAGGAATTAGTTGCCAGTTGCAATTTCCATAAGGGTGTCTCCTGCGTTTTCTAAGATTCTTATAATTTGAGGTTTTACATTTAGGTCTTTGATCCATTTAGAGTTAATTTTTGTGTATGGTGATAGCTAGGGGTCCAGTGTGGTAATTTCTGGAGAAGCTAGAAATTGACCTTCCATATGATCACACAATTCCCCTATTGGGAATATACCTGGAAGAACTCAAATCATTTTACAAAAAAGTTACCTGCACATGTATGTTTGTTGCAGCTCTATTCACAATAGCGAAAACATGGAACCAACCATGTTACCCATCAAAGCTGGACCGGATTAAAAAAATGGTATATATACACAATGGAATATTATGCAGCCATAAAAAAAGACAAACATGGACTTCATAGCAACTTGGATGGGTTTGGAGTTGATCATACTCAGTGACTTATCACAGAAACAAAGAACAGAGTACCATATGTTCTCACTCATAAGCAGATCTTGCACAATTATACTGCATAAAAGAGGAATTGGCAGTAGTGGGAAACTGTCAGGGGAGGGGGTGGTATTGGCAGTTGAGGGAAACTGCTAGAGAAGGGAGGGGCATATCTCATCAACAAGGGTACCTGCATAATCAACGTTTGTATACCTAACCCTGAATTGTACCCCACATCTTTATAATAAAAATAAAATAAAAAGAGATACAATTCACCCACATGAGGTCAAAACAAAGAAGCACAAAATTAAACAAGACTACTTGGTGATTTTACAGTCTGTTGCCATATATTTCCCTATCACTTTAAGATTCAAGCTGTAGAAAGGCCAGAACTTTGCTTCATTCATTTTGGGACTTGGCATATTGTTTTTAGGCACATTAATAAATGTGTAATGTGTAATATTTAAATGACTGGGAATATATGTGCATCTATTTAATAGTAGTAAAGTTATACAGTGAATATATATGAAGAAATTAAAATAGTGTCTAATACTAAGCATTTAATACACTGAATCACTACAACATGAGATAAGATTTAGAACAAAGATTAGAGAAGACTTCTTAAAAACTTGCCTTAAACTGACCTTGGAAATATAGGTGACAAGTATACAGAAAGTATATACCTGATGAAAGTATTAATGAAGGCACAGGAATAAGCATAGTAAATATGTAAGGAATAGTAGGCTGAGAATAAGGCTAAGAATACAAAAAGGTACTACAATCAACATTCCTTAAACTGGAACTTTTGAACTAATTCCAAGTGACATCCTCTCACAATGATGAAGCTGAGGGTATTATCAAGTAATGATGAAGCATGGGATGTATTATCAAAGTTTATCTATTAGCTTGAAACTATTTCAAGACTTATTCAACTCCATATCTATAGACCCTAAAACCTA
>CAUYQG010265146.1:0-12208 GCA_963574415.1 Tarsius wallacei
GCGCCTGTAATTCCGGCTACTCGGAAGGCTGAGGCGGAAGGATCGCCGGAGCACAGCAGGTCGAGGCTGCGGTGGCCGGGAGCGGCCACTGCACTCCAGTCTGGGTGACAGAGTGAGACTCCAACTCAAAAAAAAAAAAAAAAAAGAATTTTTTAGATAGCCACTTCATTATGATTTGTCTTCACTCCTCCCCCAGTGAACAAGATGGAGGATCAAGGCCACCAAGGGGTGTGTGGCAGAGCTTGGGCAGAAGCCATGCCAACCACAGCGATCAGGGGAGGATGGCCCTCAGAGGCTCAACTGACACATGTGTCTCGAATGTGTGAGCTGTCTACCAAGCGGTCTAGTCACTTCCTCCGTTCGGAGTCTTGGCTACCCCTCTTGCCCCCAGAACAAGGCTTAAGATGCAGGGAAAGGAACAAGGAGAAGTCAGCGTGGATCAGACAGAGAGCGGTGTATCAGTCAAGGTCCTAGCCAAAAACAGATGACTTTTTCAAGAAACTCTTTCATGAAAAAAAAAAACTATTTACAGAGATTCAAGTGAAAACTAGCAACAGCAGGAAGCCATCCCCTTCCCTGAAGCTAAAGAAGCAGTGAGAAGAAGTGGTGTCACCTAAAACCAGCTAAGAGGTGGCACTCTAGAATGCTGGGGGAGGAAAGGGGAAGAGAGGGAACCAGACCAAAGCTGAAGTCAGAGAGGAACACAACTGTTGCTGCACCATGCTGCCTTAATTATCTATGGCTGCAAAAGCTATTCCAAAATAGCTTCTGTTTGGTAGCTTCACACAACATCATGAGATGACTTCACACAGCATCATTTCTTATCTTGCGGTTGCTATGGGTCAGAAGTCTGGTTCAGCTTAGCTGTGTCCTCTGACTCAGTCTCTGACAAGGCTGCAGTCAAGGCCACAGTCACCTCAAGACTCAACTAGAAAAGGAGCCGCTTCCACACTCAGTCACGTGGTGGTTGTCAGGGCTCAGCTCCTCACAGACCGTGGGACTGAGGGCCTCTGTTCCTCACTGGTGACAGGCTGGAGGTTGCCCTCAATCCCTCTTCATGTGGGCCACTCCATGGTACAGCTCACACCATGGCAGCTCACTTCATCAGAGCAAGCAAGCTGAGAAGATCCAGAGAGAGAGAGTATGTGTGTGAGCAAGACAAGTCATAGTCTTGCACAATTACCCTCAGAAGCAACTATCTCCTCATTTTGCCATCTTCCATTTGTGAGAAGTGAGTCCCAAGGCCCAGCCCAGGTAAACAGAGGGGATGACAAGGGCATGAGGACCAGGACATGGGCATCATTGGAAGCTGTCTCAGATGTCATCTTTCCACTCATGCCAAAGAAGGAAGGGGCAGGAGGAGCAAATATCTTGACCTCTTGCTATTCCCATCCTCTGAGTACCCACCTGTGTCTCCCATTGGCCAAGCTCAAATTGAAGCTAGAAGGCAGGGGACCCCAGGTGAAACGGCCCACAGAGGCCATCCTTCCAGATCAGTGTAGAGATGAGCAGGTCTGAGGCAGGGAGGGAAGAGAGGGACAGCAGATGGAGAACAAGCAACCACACAGAAAAGACACAGATCAACAAACTGACAGTCATCATGGAAGTCAGATGTCCTAGAAGACAAGACATCAAACAAATAGCCCCTCACCCGCATGGTCGGGGTCCATCTCTTTCCTAGGCTATATCATCTGGGATAACACTGCCCTTGGGCCCTGTTATAAAGTCACGGAAATTTTCTATGAAACAAATGTCACTAACTTTCACTTCATCCCTATTTATGTAAATACCCGCCTCTTTAATTCCTGAAGCCAGGACAAGGATTTGGGAGACAAAAAGATCTGAGCAGTGACATTTGGAAAGACCCTGTTCTGTGACAGTTCGGGTGTTGATGCCAAAGTTCTAATTTCCTCTTAGAAAAGTCTTGTGTAAATAGCATCATTTGCTCCTATTGACTTTTTTTGATGTGTTCACAGAGATGGTTTGAGATTTAGAGTTGGGGCTTCTCCTTCTGCAGGTACACACACCCAGGGCATGGATGACATCAAAACTTTCTCCTGTCCCTCAGCTTCCCCCTTCTAGGCAAGGCCACCACCACCTTCAAGGCTCCCATGCCCAGACCCTCAGGCAGGTAGCAATTGCAGAGAATTTAATGTTGCATTAAATGATATTTTTTCTTCCTTTATTTCCCAACAAGATGAATGCTCTAAACCCAGGCACCCGAAACACCCTCATGTCAAAAACTTACTGATATCCCTTTTTCACAGAGCAGCCATGAGGCAAAGAAGCCTGCAGGTCTCGGCCTCAGGAGTCGGCCCATGTGGGGCTGGGTGACAGCCAACCCCAAGCACGTGGAGAGTCACACACTGGTACCCACACCCCATTCTCCACCTTTTAGCCCCTCAACTGGCTCCTGCTTCTCCTCGGCCCCATTCTATTTAGCATTCGGCACCAGCCTGAGCCAACCTGACTTGGAAATGTGAGCCCTCTGCAAGGTACAAGAATCTCACACGAATGTCTAGAAAATATCGTGCCATGTATTAACTCACTTAATCTCCATCCCTATCCTGTACACAGGAGCCATCACTCCTAGATGACAGATAAAACTCCAAACATTTTTTAATATATGACAGAACACCATCACATGTCTAGGGCAGAACTCTATATCTAGGCTTCTTGAGTCCCAGGTCAGGAGAGGAAGAAATCCCGAGTCAAAGGAAATCTTCTTCAGAATCATCTGCTTTTCTGAATTACTCACAGGATGGGTCAGCTCCCCAACAGAAGGGAGAACCAAGCTCTAATTCCAGTGAACTGCCAACCTGCTTTGACCAAGAGATTCTCTCGGAAATGTGGGGTCCCATTGATTATGACTGATGGCAGAGACTGGCAGGGGATTACGTGGAGTTGGGAGGGGGCTCTTCCTGAGGGTTGGATGACTTCAAGAACAGAGGACAACTCCAGAGAAGGCACACGTGACTTCAAACCTACCCCCTATAGGGGAGAAAGCCGCCACGAGCTCAGACCTCAAATGATATGGGTGTCCCTCCCAGGAAAGGGGCTCACTTGGTCCCTTCAGTGGGGAGACCCCCAAACCCCGCACTGAGTCCTACACAGATGAAGGCAGGAAGTGACAGCATGACCTCCTGAGCCCCTAACCTCCTTTTGAAGAGACGGCAAGACTAAGTCCTAAACAAGTAGCCTCCACAGATTCATTTCAGAACCTCTCCAAATGAAGCTTGATCTACCTGCAGTTCCTGAGACCCCAGAGGTGTGAACCCAGAGGGCAGGTGGGTGAGAAGGAAAGGAAGGAGAAAGGAAGGGAATGACCAGAAGCTGGTAGAGAAAGGCTCCTGTCCAGGATCTGCCTACAAGGACACCAGGTATCAGCCAACCCCAGCTAGCCATTGTTGACTTAGCAGGTGACAGTCTGGGGAAGAAAGGAGGAGGATGCAGAAGTCACACCCCTCTGAGCTTGATTTCCATTGGTCCTTGATATCTTTAAAAAGGACCCAGCAGTTTCATCATCCGTAGGCCCTGGACCCTCTGAGGATTCTGTGGTTACACTCACTCCTCATCCCAAAGCATGAAATTTACGGCTCTGCTCTTCCTGGCTGCTCTGGCAGGGACCCTGGTCTGTGCTGGTGAGTATGGCGGCTCTTTCCCTGCACCCACTAGAGTCCTGCAGCCCCAGGGGGCCTTTGCCCCTGCCTTCCCGCCCCCCTCCGTCCTCCTCACTCAGTGCTATCCTTGCTTCTCTGCCTCTGCAGGTGGCCCCTGCTGCTAGTTCTCCGCATGTGGCCTCGTACCCCATGGGCCAAGGGACCCCGGAACCCTCTGGCCCCTGCCTGTTCTCCCAGCTTGTCTAGACACACCCCATCCTTTACCCATGATACTCCACCTGCTCTGGCTTCTTGTGGTGCCTCGGAGCCACTGCATGTAGCTGGGCAGGGTCACCAGAGTGCCCAGGCAAAGGGTGGTGGTAGCTCAAATCCAGCCCCCACTCCAGTTGCCAAACGGTGAGCCTGGCCCACAGTGATGTCTCTTAGGGGGAGAGGATGCCTGTTTTAATCCCACAAAGGCATCCATCAGGCCAGCACAGCCCTGCTCCTCTGTGAACATTGAGACCTTCCTTCTTACCCTTTCCTATGCCTGGAATACTTTTCCCCTTCCCCTAACCAGCTCTAATGTCACCTGGTCCATGATTTTTCATCCAGCAAATCTCAGTGTAGATACAATGAAGCCTCTCATGAGCTTGTGGAGCAAATTTGATCCTGTGTGCCCTTTTCCAGCACCATCACACCACTCATAACATGGCTGTGTAACGGGACATGAGCTCTGCCAGGGCAGGGTCTTGTCTGCCTCTCTCAGCACTGTGCCTTCATCAATTAGGAGAGAGCTTTGCATCCATGTTGGAAGGATAAAGGGAGTAAGGGTCCAGAAGTCACTCAGACCGCAGCCACAGCTCCCTGACAGGCCCTTCAGGGAACTCCTCCAAGCCAGGGGCAAGTCAGGAGGAGGGCAATGTTCCAGGGATATGACACTTCTCTTCTGAGAAGCATGGTGGCTCACACCTACAATCCCAGTACTTTGGGAGGCTGGAACAGAAGGATTGCTTAAGGCCAGAAATTTGAGACCAGCCTGGGCAACATAGTGAGACCCTCCCCCATCTCTACAAAAAGTATTGAATAAATAAATACAAAAAAAAATTATCCAAACACATGCCTGTAGCCACAGCTACTCGGGAGACTGAGGCAGGAGGATCGTTTGAGCCCAGGAGTTCGAGGTTACAGTGAGTTGTGATCATGCCCGAGTGGCAGAGCGAGATCCTGTTTCAAAAAAAGCCTACAGAAAGAGTTTGAGTTAGACATCAGAGAGAATGCTCTGGTGGACTTGCCGATGTGGCCAAAAGCCAAGTACAACCAAGAGGGAAATTGACTCCCCTCTAGCCAGGAGCACTCCAAGAGCTGAGCTTAGGGAACGGACATGGCGGGTGGGACTCAGGGGGCGGGGAGGGGTCTGGTTCAGCCCTCACGCTCCTCTGGTCCCTGTTTCCTTCATTGCCGAAGATACCTCTGACTCCATGGATACTGCACCTATCCAGGACCCTGGAGCCTGTAAGTCCTGTGCTCCCCCTGCCCCTCATTGGGTAGGTTTAACAGTCAGGGATAAAGTGGAGGCAGGGATGAGAAGCCAGCAGGAAGGATCCGGGTCCTTTCTTGGGGATAATGAGGAGGGGCCATAACATAATAAAGAGGGTGGCATGGATTGGAATGGGACAGGGAGAAAGACACAAGAGGATGACCCAGGCAGGCAAGGCCACCAGGGAGCACGCAGGAAAGATTGTTGTGAGTAAAAATGAGAGAAACTTGAGGTTAAGCGATAAGGAAGATCAGGTGCAATGGCTCACAAGTATAATCCCAGCACTTTGGGACACTGAGGCCAGAGGATCGCTTGAGCCCAGGAGTTTGAGACCAGCCTGGACAACATAACAAGACCCTTGTTTCTACAAAAAATACAAAAATTAGCCAGGTGTGGTGGTGTACACCTGTAGTCCCACCTACTTGGGAAACAGAGATGGGAGGATCACTTGAGCCCCTGGAGTTCGAGGCTGCAATGAGCTATGATGGGCCACTGTGCTCCAGCCTTGGGAAAGAGTGAGACCCTGTCCCCTCCAAAAAAATGATAAGGAAAAGGTCTCATGTGGCATTAATGTCCTCCCCTGCAAACACCTCCCCTGACTCCCACCTCATGAGCAAGGCTCACGGCCTCCAATATCATTTTCCAACCCTGTTTTCCGTGACTCCCTCATGTGCCACCCACATCAGCTAAATTGAACTTGTTTCTATTCCCCGCACCTGTCCCACACATGCCCTCCCCCGAGCTCTTGCTGACTCACCTCCTGCCCCCAAGGAAACCCCTTGAGAACATCCTCCCCTGCCAGCATCCTGCCTCCAAGACCCATTTTTGTCTCTGAAGTGCTCTCTGATTCTCACCAAACCCCAGCCGCAAATCCTTCCCCCGCCCTGCCCACTAGAAGTGCCCAGCCCCACCCACCACACTCCAAGAGGCACACGGTGTGCAGAATTTTTGTCTCCCTTTGAGGGCGGGATTTCTGCCACATCACTTCTGTATCCTGGCACCCAGCACGTATTAGGCATCCTAGGGCCCTGGCCCCCAGCCCAAAGGCAAAAAAACCACTCCGACTTTGTTAAAGTCAGTACATGTGTGTGTTTGCAGCTGAGCCTGATGAGGCAACCCCAGCTCCAGCAGAAACTACTTTCCCTGGAAAGACAAGCAGCCAGAGGACAACCAAGGCCACCTCAGGGAGTCCGGAACAAATCCTGAGTAAGTCCCTGTCTCTAGGCCAGATCAACAACCTAGAGAAGTCTCTGGCAGCAGGCCCACCTCACACGTCCACTCACAGACACAAGCAGGGGGAAGAGATATACTCAAACACCTGCATGCAGGCGCCATTGGTGTGAGCCGCACCCACATGCAGAGCTTCTGCAGTCGTGGCCTGTGCTGCCTGCACCATCCGTGGTTTCTGTGCTGGCCCACGCATCCTCCTGTGAGGGAGATGGGTACCCACCCCACCCCCATACCCCTCCCCTACCCGCAAAGCTTTTCCACTTTAGAAATCTGTGTAGGGGTGCTGTCAAGGGAGTTCTCTTTAAATGATGTGGCTTTCCTGCTGATGTGATTTTTCTGCTCCAAACTTAGAATCCATGATCTCAATATTAGAACAAAGCTTTGAAGAAGCAGAAAAGGGAATGCAGGGAGGTGTGCAGAGTGGAAAAAAAGTAATCGAAGGTGAGTGCCTCCCAAGGCAAGACTTTGCAGAACGAGAAGACCTGTCACTCAATATCCAGGGGCGGGAGGTTGAAGAGAACCTGCTCCCAGCTCCACCCCCAAGAGGGAGACCTGAACCGGCAACTGCTGCAGCCCCTGCCTGGGAGGAGCCCCTCACTTTGCTTTGAGAGCTCTCCCATCTCTCATCCAGATTCAAGTCGCCATTATAGCTGATACTGATTCACTCTGCTGTCTAATCTCAAGCCTTCCTACCGTGGAGGATGCTTGTCTCTAGCCTTCTTTTTGCCTCACCCCTCCCACCACCATCACAGGCAGATAAGAGGGTGGGTCCTTCAGGCTCCAGTAAATCTAACTTCCATCCCTCCAACTTCTGTGTGAATCTTGCCAGGGCCTCAGTGAGTCTGGAAAGCAGGAGATGGAGTTGAGGAAGAAGGGAAGGGATGGATGTGGGTGCCTGGGGCTCTCGAAGCCTCTTTCATCCCAGCTTTCCTTCTAGATGGAACCGAATTTGCACAAAAAATGTGGAAGAAATTCAATCTACTAAAATTCTGGTCCTGAGACATTGAAAAAGATTGGGATCGCCAAAGTTAATGCCTTAAACACCCTTACAGTCCAGAGCTATTAAACTGAAAGCATCCAACTTGCTGTGTGCCTGTGCTCCATGGGGCGGGCCCTTGAGGAGGGGTGGGGAGGAAAGTCCTCCCTAGACCAAAACAGGCATGGTATCTTGACCCAGACCCTTGGCCAGTCTCAGTCTGCCTTGGGACAAAGCCTCTAGCAAGTCCTTTCATTCACACCCAGCCTCCTCCATGTGTGCTGAGCCTCCTCAAGTCCAAATGTGGTTCTGGTTTGCCTCCGTATGCTCCCTATCCATGGTAATATTTGAGAATTTCCAAAAGTTAAATCAACCTCCAAAGAACCAGGATTTAACATCCTGAAAAGAGTCAAAGCCTGGGCCATTGGTTACTAGAGCCACTTCCTGGTACTTTTATTAGAAACTCATCCCTCCTGCCTTCTAGTCTTACATGCTACACTGGGCCAAAGTGATTAACAATGGCTAATTAGGGCAGAGAGAAAATAATGAATGGGCCACTGCAGTGACAACTGAAACTTGACCAAAAAGACCAGCTGAATTAATCAAAGTTATCCTTGTGATAGGCTACAAATAAGCCACTTGTGATTGGTTTATATGAAGGGGGACCCAAAAAACCCCAGAATTTATTTATAAAAAGTTGTGTATTTATTCTTACATGTTTAAATTTAAGTCACCTTCAAAACATTCTTCATTTGATGCAATACACCTATCAAGGCACTTTTTCCACTGCTCAAAACAGTTTTTGAACTGGTCAATTTTGATGCCTTTTAGTGCTTCTGGGTTTTTTGTTTCACCTCTTACATTAGCAAAACATTGTCCCTTGAAGACTTTTTTCATCCAGGGAAATTTTAAAAAGTCACTCAGGGTGAGATCAGAAGATTAGGGAGGGTGGAATATGGCCATGGCCATGCCATTTTTGGTCAAAAACTGCTGAACACTCAGCTCAGTGTGGGCAGGTATGCTTGTAAATCACCCATGATGATATGGGCAAATGTGTTGAAACAATCTCCAAAAAAATTTGCTGAAGGCAAACACAGCCTCTCACAACAACACTAGCTGGTACACAGATGCCAATGGGTTTCTAAAACACTTACCTAGCAGGGGAAGCCTATACTACATAGAGCCTCCCCTCCAAAGGACAATTCCAGGTTTTTTGGGATTCCCCCTCATATGTGTGAATTAGCTTACCCAAAAGACTAAAATGTCTCAGAGTGATCTTGGACACCTCCTCCTCCTGCATCCCTTGTCTTCCTCCACCACAGCCCAAGACTGTGTCTTGCGAACAGATGACCCAGGGAAGATCACTCATGACTTTTGGAGGAAGAGAACAATCAGGTCTCCTGCCAGCTGCCAGGCACATGGCCTGTCTGCTCTTTTTTTTTTTTTTTTGAGTTGGAATCTCACTCTTGTTGCCCAGACTGGAGTGCAGTGGCACGCTCATGGCCACCACAGCCTCGACCTGCTGGGCTTAGGCGATCCTTCCACTTCAGTCCTCCAAGTAGCTGGAACTACGGATGCACGCCACCACACCCAGCTAGTTTTTGTGATTTACTGTAGAGAAGAGGTCTTACCAAGTTGCCCAGGCTGATCTCAAACCCCCTGGCTCAGGCAATCCTCTCATTTCAGCCTCCCAAAGTGGTGGGATTACAGGTTGAGCCACCACACTCGGCCCTGTCTGCTCTTTAACCTGTCCAGAGTTCTTGATTCTAGACTGTCCTTCATAAACTGCCTTTGTCCTTTTGTTGTTGTTGTTGTTGGCATCTCACTCCATCGCCCAGGCTGGAGAGCAGTGGCACGCTCACAGCCACCCCAGCGACGACCTGCTGGGCTCCAGCGATCCTTCTGCCTCAGCCTTCCAAGGAGCTGGGACTGGTTTCGTGGAAGACAATTTTTCCACAGATGGGGTAGGAAGGAAGGTTTCAGGATGATTCAAGCACATACATTTATTATGCATTTTGTTTCTATTATTATTATATTGTAATGTATAATGAAATAATTATACAACTCACCATTTTAAAAAAGAGGCATGGATGGAAGTGGTAAATAAAATAGTGGGTGGGCCATGTGTGGACTAAAATAAGTGTCAGATTCTGACTTGAAGCCTGCCACCAGATGCAGCTGTGCAATTGAAGAACATTCACTCACTTGCCACTTACTGATAGGGTTTTGATATGAGTCTGCAAGCAACTGATTTATTATCGTCTCTGTGCAGTCAAACCTCACTGTTAATGTTCATCTGTATTTGCAGCCACTCCCCAGCACTAGCATCACTGCCTCAGCTCCACCTCAGATCATCAGACATTAGATTCTCATAAGGAGCATGCAACCTAGATCCCTCACATGCTCAGTCACAATAGGGTTCACACCCCTATGAGAATCTGATGCCGCTGCTGATCTGACAGAAGGCGGAGCTAAGATGGTAATGCCAGTGATGGGGAGTAGCTATAAATACAGATGAAGCTTCGCTGACCTGGTCCAGTTCCTAACAAGCCACAGGCCTGTTTCACAGTCAAGGGGTTGGGGACTCCTGCATTAACCCATTAAGTCCTTAATCCATGAATGGATTACAGAGCTCCCATGACCCAATCACTTCTTAAAGGCCCATCTTTCAATATTACCACTTTAGGGATTAAGTTTCAACATAAGTTTTGGAGGGGATAAGCATTCACACTATAGCATTCCACCCCAAGCCCCCTAAAACTCATGTTCTTCTCATATATAAATGCATTCATTCCAATGCCATAGCCCCAAAGTCTTGCTCCAGCACCAACTCAAAAGTCCAAAGTCTGAAGTCTCACCATGAGGCTGTGAAATCAAAACAAGTGATCTACTTCCAAGATACAATCATGGTACAAGCATAAAACAGACATTCCCATTCCAAAATGGAGAAATAGGCAGAAAGAAAGAAGTGACGGGTGTCAAGCAAGTCCGAAACCCAGCAAGGCAGACATTGAATTTTAGAGCTGAAGAACCATCTCTTTTGACTTCCTGGGTGGCCTCCCATGCACACTGGGGTGGTGGGTGGTCCTCCAAAGATTAAGGAGCCCCGCCCCTGTGGCCTTGCTTGGTGCAGCCCACAAGGCTGCTTACAGAGGATTGAATCTAGGGTCTGAAGCTTTCCCAGGTGGGTGTTGCATGCTGCAAGTGACTCCAGTGGTAGCCCTGCTCCCACAACTCCACTAAGCATAACCCTGGTGGAGACTCTCTATGGTGGCCTGGCTTCCATGGTTCCACCAGGCTTGGCCTTGATGGGAACTCTCTATGGTGGCCTGGTTTCCACAGCCCTACACATGACCATAGTGAGGACTCTCTGCTCTGCCCCTGCAACAAATCTTTGCCTTCGATGATATCCTTCGAAATCTGGACCAAGGCTGCCAAGCCTCCACAGCTCTTGCTTTCTGCACATCCAAGAGCTAGCACCACAAGGACATTGCTAAGTTTACAACTTGTACCTTCCAGAGCTGCAGTACAAGCCACATCTGAGGTCACTTAAGCCATAGCTGAGACAGTCAAGGAGCAGAGTCTGCACTGCACCAGGGTGCCGGGAGCAGAGTCCTGAGGCCGTCTGGGGCAGCGAGTGGTGGAGAGGAGCTCTGGGGCTGTCCCCTGAAATGATTCTGCCCTCCTGGACCTCTGGGTCTGTGATGGGAGGGGCTCTCTTAACCAACTCTGAAATGCCTTTCGGGCCTCTCTTCCATTGTCTTGAGGAATCACTTCTGGCTTGCTTCTACCTGTGCAAACCTCTTTGGCTCCACCCTTGGTTTCCTCTGCTGAACACACTCATTCACTCCTCACATGGCCAGGCTAACAGTTGTCCAAATCTTTCAGCTCTGCTTCCCTTTTAATTATAAATTATCTTTATCTTTATAATTGTCTTTAGATTATTCCTTTGCTCCTAAATCTCAGTGTAAGTGGCCAAAAGTAACCCTGCAGCTCCTTTTACATTTTGCTTAGAAATTTTTTCTTCCAGTTCATCATTCTGAAATTTGACCTTCCATAAAGCCCTCAGGTTTAGATATAGCTCCACTAAGTTCTTTGCCAGTTTATAACAAGGATGGCCTTTACTCCAGTTTCCAATATCCTGTTCCTCAATTCCATCCAAAATCTCATCAGAATGGCCTTTACTGTCCATATTTCTTTCTTTCTTTCTTTCTTTTTTGAGAAAGTAGGTTTATTAAGAGGACTAAAAAGCTCCCATAGTGGGAGGGAACCCAAGAGGACTGTCCTACTGTCCATATGTCTATAGGCATTCTGGTCATAAGCACTTAACCAATCTCTAAGGAATTCCAAATGTTTCCTAGTTTTCTTATATTCTAAGCCCTCACCAAGATTTAGTCTTTTTCTAGCCTGCTCCTCCAAATTCTTCTGGGCGCTGCCCATTATCCAGTACCAAAGTCACTTCCAAATTTTCAAGTATTTGTTATCAGCAACAACCCCACTCCTGGTACCAATAACCTCTGAAAGGCTCCATCTTTCAATACTGCCACATTAAAAATTAAGTTTCCCCATGACCCAATTATTTGCTGCATCCAGGAGACTCATCTCACTATAAGGAATGCACACAGACTCAAAGTTAAAGGATGGAAAACAAGCTTACAGGCAAATGGATCACAAAAGAAGGCAGGAGTTGCAAGCTTAATATCAGGCAAAACAACCTTTAAGCTATCAAAAATTTTAAAAGATGCAAAAGGACACTACATAATGATAAAAGGTTAAATCCATCAACAAGAAATATCCATCCTAAACATATATGCACCCAACACAGGAGCACCAGCATTTATAAAGCAACTATTAAATAAACTA
>CAUYQG010265152.1:0-23250 GCA_963574415.1 Tarsius wallacei
GAACTGCCTGGGCAACTTGGCAAGACCTCATCTCTACAATAAATCAAAAAAATTCGCCAGGCATGGTAGCACACACCTGTAGTTCCAACCACTTGGAAGGCTGAGTGGAAGGATCGCCAGAGCCCAGCAGGTCGAGGCTGCAGTGGCCAGGAGCGTGCCACTGCACTCCAGTCTGGGCGACAGAGTGAGACTCCAACTCAAAAAAAAAAGTTTCAGTTATAAGAGGAGTAAATTCTGAGACTCTAATGGACAACATGGTAACTATAGTTAATAATACTGTACTGTTTGCTTGAAAGTTACTAAATAGAGAAGTGTCCACATCTCACATACATGCATACAATGGTAACTATGTATAGTAATGGATGTGCTAATTTGACTGTGGTAATTGGTACACAATGTATACATGCATCAAATCATCACCTGTACATCTTGAAAAGTTTTTACTTTTTCAATTAATTATTGTAAAATGTTTAAAAATTTGTAACTCATCTTTTTGCTATAATAGGTGATATTCACCATCTTGGAGCATAGATTTTCAGAGTTTATTAGGCTGTAGACATAATTTTTAGGGGTCAACAATTCAATTCACCACAGATGATATATTAGACAGCTGCAAAGTTACAGACAAAAACTTCCCTAAACATGCCAAGCATCTTACTAAGAAAACTCTCTCAGAGAGAAAATCCACCACAATCAGTCAAAACACAGCTAACTCCAAAGGCAAAATTCCAACAGAAATAGTGACTGCTATAGGTATGCTTTTATAGAATCATGTGGCATTGGGTAGTTTTTCTAAATAGTAAGGAAAGATGTGCTTTCGTTGGTGGTATATGACACACGCTTAATTCCACATATTGTCCCATTAAGACAAAACCTACCCAAACACAGAAGAAGTTTGGGACTTGTGTTCTTTGACAGTGACTTATCAGGAAAATAAATAATAAAAATTGCACAAGTATCATAACAGTAATAGTGAGAATAATGTGCATTTATTAAAATAAGTTTAATAATAGTTCCTAAAACATAATACTTGTGCCAGTTTTTATAAATATCCCTATATCTTTATAAGCACAGCCATTAATGAATGAGATCATTAATTAATCCTATAAGGCAGAACCTACAATAACTCCCACTTTGCTGGCGAGACAAAGAGAAATTGAGCACCTTGCCCAAGGCCACAACACACACACAATGCACCCTAAGCCTTCTGTTATCCTCCCCACAAACACAAAACCAACCAGAACAAGTTGACTGGGATAATGTGTACAGAGAAGTCAGCAACCTCAAAGTATTTTGAGCCAGACCTGATTAAAAAGAATGTAAACGGTGGGTCACAGAAGCATTTGAGTATGCCAGGTTCTGACACGTAAGGATGGTGTCGACGAAGGTGTGCTGGGAGGACAGACGTACTTGGAGCCCACCACTCTCAAGACCATGGAGCACAAGGACCCCGCAGTCAGAAAACGGATCTGATTGAAATGTGGAAGCACAGAGGCTGTGTCTCTTGCTAATGCCCCAGGATCCTTCTTGCTCCTTTTTCATTTAATGTGGCTGGAAAACTCCTCCTGTTGCATCACCCAGAGCCTCCCGTCCCACCTCCAACTTGTCTCACGGGGACTACAGAGGGAGAATGTGCTCCCTCTTAAGTGAACGTGACCCAGGCTCGTGAGACCACCCTTAACAGACGGCGGTCACTCCTCGGTTCCTAGGAAGACTGTCAGACGCCAGGATACAGGCTGTTTTCTTTCCCTCCAGTCTAGCTGTGCATGTAAAATAGAAACATGAGCCCTAACAGACCCAGCCCTGAACAGCCTGATTGTGGGTGTGCATATGTGTTGTGGAGACACGTGTGGCATGTCTGCACACGTGAGTTGCAAGCATGTCTGTTTGCACATGTGTGCTGTGCATTGTGCATACATGTATTGGTGCATGCTGCACCCATGTGTGTAATGTGTGCAAAGTGTGGCTGTGTGTTGCAGGTATGTGTTGCACATGTGTGTGGTGTGTGTAGTGTTCTGTGTGCTCTCTGCATGTGTGTAATGTTATATACACACATAACACTACATATGCTGTGCATATGTGCCTTGTGTACCCATGTGTTGTGCACACATTTGTGCTGAGAATGTGTTTGTGGTGTGTCCAGTTGTGTGGTGTGGGCATGTATGGTGTCTGTGTGTGTGTGTGTGTGATGTGTGTGTGGTGTAAACAGGGGCACATTTGGCGCACATGTGTATGGTGTACATGCGTTTTGTGTACCTGTGTATTGTGTACACACATGTTGTGCACTTGTGTGTGTTATTACAGATGTGTGGTATGTTCAAGAGTGACATGTTCTCGTGTGGTGTGTACTCGTGTGTGGTATGTGCGGCTGTGTATTTTGTACCAGTATTTGGTGTACTGTGCACATGTATGTTATGTACTTGTATCTTTTATGTACACATGTGTACATGTGAGGTGTGTACATGTGTATGGTATATGTATTGTGAGTGTGTGTGCTGTGTGCTCATGTGTGTTGAACACATATGTGTGGTTCACAGGTGTTTGTTGTGTACCTATATGTGATGCATACACATTTCATATACATATGTGTGCACATGTATGTGTCAGGTACTTGTGTGTGATGTGTGTGGCGTGTTTGTGTGTGGTATATATATTTATGGATGTGTGTGAGTTGTGTGCGTGTGTGGCATGTTGCACATGTGCTGCTCACTCTCTTTTTTTTTGAGTTGGAGTCCCACTCCGTCACCTAGGCTGAAGTGCAGTGGCATACTCAGGGCAACCCAAGTGTCAACCTGCTGGCTCCAGGGATCCTTCTGCCTCAGTTTTCTAAGTAGCTGGAACCACAGGTATGCGCCACCACACCCAGCTAATGTTTTCATTTATTGTAGAGATGAGGTCTCGCCAAGTTGCCCGGGGTTGTTCTCGAACCCGTGGACTCAGGCAATCAATCTTCTCTCCTCAGCCTCCCAAAATGCTGGGATTACAGGCTTGAGCTACCACACCTGGCCTCTCTGACTCTTCCTCCAAGACCTGCAGGCATGAGTGCCTCTGCTTGTCCTCCCTGATTCCCACAGGATCTGCTGACTCATCTTCCAGTTCTCACCTCACCCACCAGATGCTTCCCAGGGATGGTCAGGTTAACACCACCATACTCAGAGCTCTGTGACTCCCCATGAACGGTGGCCATCCCCTTGCTAACTAACATACATAAGTTCTCAGTTCTAAAGTCAGAAATGGAAATTTATTCCTCTAATTCATGGAATTGCATGCATTTAATTGAGATAAATACTCAATGATTCAACTGATATCTATGGGTCAGTTGTGATATAGGAGGCATATAATTGATTCATCCAGTCTGTCTCTCTTCCTAGAAGCAATTTTCACTTGCTGTAAGCAGCAGCAGTATCAAAGTTACAATGTACTCTTCCTGGAAGCACTCACTGAGTTAGACAAGTCCATATTTAAACCTGAGCACCAGACCCATGGAAGGAACGGGATACCCCATTGCAGGAGAGGCCTGCTCGGTTGGGGGAATGAGCCACATTGGGCTTGGAGCTGCAATGGCAACTGAAAACCAGCCAGGCTGGCAAGCAGCCAGGAGCCAGGTTAGGGGGGACCGATGTTCAGGGGGAGAAGACAGTGTGAACAAGGGTCTTGAGGCCAACAGAAAGAATACCACCACACAGGGAATTGAAGAAGACACAACATGCTGAACTGTGGAGCCAGAGGAAAACAGGGCCCAGCATCTCAGGACTTTGGGACATAGGCCTCACAGCCTCAGGGAGGAAGGAGACTAAGGAAGTCTGGGGGTGGGGCAGGTGGCTCACAATATGGTGGGCTGGAAACAGAGATTCAGAGAGCAAGTTCAGCCTCCCCCGCCATCTAATAATTTCCTTTAGCGAGGGAAGCTGGCTTCCCCTTCAGGGACTGAAGGTTTTGCCACCTAAACTGTGTGAAAATACTGCTTGGGCATGTGTGTTGTGTAGACATGTGCAGTACATGGGGCACATAAGTGTGTGTTTTCAGGAAAAATAAGTTATAATTTTGATAAGAATAACTGACAGCTTTGTCCCACTTCACAGATACAGGTTATTTTCCTAAACATTACCTCGATTAGCAAAAAGTTCTGTTATAGAATTAGGTGCATTCCTGTAAATAAATCCCTAAGTTTATTTAAAAATAAAATAAAAGCTATTTGCACAATAACATTTATGATACTTAACTTTAAAATGTACCAGATTGTATTTACAATAACACGTTTCAGTGTTATCATCACATGATATTCATCCAAATGCCAAATGAATGTTGCTGCCTATCCAAACTGAGTTGATCTCAAATTACTGACACTTTAGAATCAGCACTATCCATTTACAGTAATACATATTGGCTGGGTGTGGTAGCTCATCCCTGTAATCCTAGCACTTTGGGAGGCTGAGGTGGGAGAATCACTTAAGCCCGGAAGGTGAAGACCAGCCTGGGCAACACAGCAAGACCTCGTCTCTACAAAAATTTTTTAAAAATTAGGTGTGATGGCGTACACCTACAGTCTCAGCTGCTTGGGAGGCTAAGGCGGAAGGATCACCTGAGCCTAGGAGATTGAGGCTGTGAGCTTGCCACTGTACTCCAGCCTGGGTAACAGAATGAGACACACCACACACACACACACACACGCGCGCACACACACACACACTATATATATTTGCAAAAAAGAGACCAGAAACTGTCCTAGTTTTCAAGGAAAGCAGCACAAATGATAGTTTCTTTAGAAACTGTAACAAGCAAAATGAAATCAAAGCTGGTCGATTTTGGAGTTAAAAGTGTCTAACATTGAATATCTTAAGCACTAAAATATAACTTTATATTTTATAGTTGTTTAAAATAGTATCCCCTAAATAAGTTAAGAGGCATATTCATTTTCTATCCTTATTCTTTGCTTAGTTAAAACACAGTCAATTAATAATAATATTTACAGGATGCAAAAATGTAGACTCCTTTAGAAAACAAATTATTTCACCAAGTAATTCTAATTGAAAAAAAATCACAGCTGGGCTCGGTGGCTCAGCCTATAATCCCACGCTTTGGGAGGCTGAGGTGAGTGGATTGCCTGAGCCCACGGGGTCGAGACCCGCCTGGCCAACTTGGCGAGACCTCATCTCTACAATAAATCAAAAAAAAATTAGCCGGGTGTGGTAGCATGCGCTTGTAGTTCCAGCTACTTGGAAGGCTGAGGCGGAAGGATCGCCTGAGCCCAGCAGGTCGAGGCTGCGGTGGCCGGGAGCGGCCACTACACTCCAGTCTGGGTAACAGAATGAGACTCCAACTCAAAAAAAAGAAAGAAAATCACATCATAGGAGTTTTTAATAGCATTTATTAATAAGTTCAAGAGGGAAAAACTGGAAGGTTAGAGCTGATGGGGTAAAGACGTGACACAGTCCCAAGGGGGCAGTTGGGGACCAGATGGGTTTCACGGGTACCTTCTCATTTAGAAGGGTGGAGACGGAGCAGTCACAGACCAAGCTCCATAGAGTGGCCACCAGGAATCAGCTCTCAGGTGAGGGATTATGTCAACATGGGGAGCTTAGAATTTAGTACAGAAATAGAAAGGATAAACTTGGCATCCTGAGTTTTAAAGAGAACGTTCATATGGACTGGGGGAAAGTGACATCTAGTGTTAGCTGAAAATAATCCAAAGTCTCCTATTTGAAACTACAACCCTGAAAACATGCAGTAACCAACTGAACAATAATGACAAGCACACACCAAAACACAGATGCAGCTTTCATGAGATTCTTAGTGCATTTTTTCTTTCAAAAGCCTTTTTATACTTTGTTGTGTCTCACTCACCAAAAAATCTCTGGAATCTAATTCAATAGCCTGTTTCTGTGATCGATATGTTAATAATGATTTAATCATTCCACAATGTACACATATACCAAAACAACATATTCTATCTCACAAATATAACTATTATATGTCAATTAATTTGTTTACAAAATAGCAAGTTTCTAAGGTTGACTGGAATCAGAGATCTAAAATTACCGTAGAACTCACAGCACCCATGCTGCACATGAGAAGCTTGACAGGGCTCGGTGGTTCCCGGTGCAGGGGTCTTCTAAGTTCCCTTGAATCTTAACCACTGTCCTTCCCACACCACTTCCACCAGCACTTGCACGCACAGGCACCCAGGATTCAGGGAAGGATTCTGAGAGTGTCTTCCCCTTTGGGACTCCCTTTATGTACCTCTTGTCATGTGCTACATGTGCTATCAGGAAAGCCAAAAAGCCACATGGGTTTAATAATTCTGTAGTGAATACAGCCATTTAATAAGTAAGGGAACTGGAATATAAGTGCATTTCCTCTCACTCAGAAATTCAATGCCAGACTCCATGCCAACTCCTTCAAAGTGTGGCTCAGGTAATATCTTGGGAAACAGATCCAAATTAAAATTGAAATCTAAAAAGCCTTGTCTACATTTTTGTCATCTATTAAGACATGCAGATATAAAAAGCTGTTGGTCTACAAACATAGTGCAAAAAATAAGGCAATTTTAACTCAGATACTTTCAATAAATAACCAGAGTTTTTTAACTTGGATCTTGTTCAAATATTTGCCTACTTTTCAATATGTGAATTTTGCTTATGATGTCATAGACATCAACAGAAAGTCTACAATAAAATGATTCAGCAAGGATGGGAAGCATAACAGGAGCACAGAATGAATGGGTAGCCTTCTTAGTTCATGTATCTCATGCAGCAATTTGTATCTCTAGAGATGATTAAGTGATGCTGTTACCAAATGCGCCTTTAAAGGAGCCTAATGTGCTCTCACCTTTCAGTTGGCAAGTTCCTCATAGGAAAGAACACATTCCTGGCTCATGCCAGCAATGCTTCCAGCACCCTAGACTGGAGAGGTATTTTCATTTAGCTGTAAACACCAAGCAATGGTTGTGTTTGAAGGCAAAGACAAGATCTATTTAGCACATTTGTACTGACAGTTCTCCAGAAATGGGATTTTACCCCCAAGAAAATAGGTACAGTCAGGGTCAGAGCTCCATGAACTGACAACTTATAAAAATACATAGGGAACAGCTTCTTAAAATAAAAGAGGAAAAAGTCCTGCTATTGACAAGGAGATGTTCAAATTTGGCCAAATTCCACAAAACAAGCAAGCAGACATGGTAAAGAAGGTGTTACATTTTTTAGTTCAGAAAGAAAAATTATGACTAGAAATATAACAACTTTAGAAACAACTTTCTTTTTTGTCTTTTTTTCTAATTAGAAACATCAAGTTCTCTTAACTGAAATAACTAAATAACTATACAAATGAAATTATATTACACATAGTTATTAGTAAGAAAATTAGTAATTCTTTATAGTTGTTTCTGCCACTAAGCAATTATTACATTGTACTCTAGGAACACTCATGTTTTTAAGACAAACTTGAAAACATAATGCTTAATGGATTCATTTCAAATAAATACAAATCTGAACTTACCATACCCTGGAGTTCAATGTAGCATTAGAGCATACATTGTTATTTATGACCCCAAAGTTATGAGTCTTGCTGTTAATATGCTCCATATTATTATAATATTTGGTCTCCAAAGATGATACAAGCTCCTTTCAAGTACAATTTAGATAGGTTGTTTCACATAATCAAGGCTCTTATTAAGAAGGAAACACTAACTACATCTTGTGGCTCACTGGTGAACACAGGCCACCCTTGGCTGGAAAATACAAAACAAAGCACCTTAAAGTAATCAATATTTAGCACAACAGAGAGTATCAAATACTTACACTTCATATACATTTTTCAAGTTATTGCCAGTAAATCATTAATTGGAGCAAATAATGAAGTATGATAAATCCACTTAAGTTCTTTCCCTATAATTACAATGCAAGAATGGCTCAAGCAAAATGCACAATCCCTAAGCAAGAGGGCATCACTTTAAAAATCAAAGCAGTAAGACAACGGAAAGCATGTGACACCAAGCCACCTACCCTTTACTGCAGCTTATGTACAAGCAATGTGAGCATATTTTCTACTGCTTAATTACCACTGGCAATAATTAGATAACTTGGAAGACAAAGTACTTCAAAAAGGAAACACCCACGTTTTGCATGAAATTTGATTTTAATATTTTTGTGGCAGCAGCCCAGGAAGGTACAACTTGCACGGAAGATGCATAGGTCTCTCCACATAGAATTATGTTAACACCTTACAGTTGCTACTACTACCACCCTAGTTGATAAGCGTTTTGGTAAAGAGGGATTTGCAATAACCTTCAAACCTTCTGGAAAGCCTCTTTGCTGTCCTAGAAAGGATGGCTAAATGTACTGCTGGCCATTCAGGGGACTGGGGAGTGTGGCGGACAAATCCTAAAGGAGTAGTGATCACCTCACTGTAGAAACAACCACGTTCATCCACAGCTTCCTGAGACTCAGGAGAGTCACTGGCTTTCTCCAACTATTTCCAGAACGCTGGGCTGTGCTGTGGGTGGCAACTTGAAGGTTCCAAGAACTTTCTGTTTTTGTGGGAGCCAAAATTTGTTTTCTGTCAATCAATAGTTTCGTTGTTTAAAACTAAGAGGGTGGAGAGGGAGTTGTTTGGGGAAGGATCTAGAATAGACTTAAAAAAAAATCAGTATGATGAAGTTATCACACCAGCGGTCCCCAGAGTTTCTGGAGACTCTGAGCAGAGACCCCCGTGGCCCAGGCAGGAGCCGGTCCAAGAACTGGGCCAAGTTCAGCTCAGATCAACTCAGAACCAACCTGAGCGCTCAGACTGGAGGGGAGCCCCAACAGTCTCAGCGTAAAGGAGTCGCTCCTAGGAAGAAATTCTGGGCAAATCCCACACCCCAAATTCCGGAAAACCCTAGTTCCCAAGCAGTAAAGCGAAGCCGCGCGCCTTAAAACCAAACCTTTCAAGACATAAAAAGCAAACCCTACAAGTTTCAAGTTGAGACGCTGGATTGGAGAAGGAGCAGGCGGCCCGGGGACGCGTGCCAACTGTACCCAGAGACCAGGCGCCCACCCGCAGAGACCCGGCCAGTCGCCCGGGAGAGAGGAAAGGGGACGCGGGAGGAGAAGAGACGCGCGGAGAAAAGCGGGGCGCGGGGAATGGAGGGCGCGGGGAGTTTGGGCGCGGAGGGGCCGCACTCACCGGCGCGGGCACCAGCAGGCAGCCCGGGAGCCCGCCTGGGGCGGCCGGGGGCGGCGGTCCCTCGGCGCTCATCGCCGCCCCTGCGGCTGGGCCCGCGCTCCGGGCTGGCCGAGCTCAGCGCCGGGGCTCCGCGCGAGCATCCCTGCCGGAATCCGAGTCCCCGCCCCTTCCCCTGCTCCGGCTGGGGCTCGCGGCGGCGCGCGGCGCGCAGGGTTGGGGGATCGCGAGCTCCGCCCACCGCCCGGGAGCGCCGCCCCCGCAGGCCCGCCCCCGGTGAGGGAGGGGCGGATGCGCTCCCCGCGGGTGGCGGCGGGCGTGCAGTCCCCGGGAAGGGGCGGGGGAGCGCTCCTTCGCGGAAGCCGTGGGGGCGCGGCGCTCAAGGGTCGGAGTTGGGGGTGGGGGCATGGGAGCGCTCCCACGGGACGGAGGGCAGCATCGCAGCGCTGGGGCCGCGGGGAGTGTGTGCTTCCACCGAGGCGAGGATACCCAGGGCGCCAGGGCTGGGGTCTGGGCGCGGACACGCTCCGGGGGTGAAGGGTGAAGGGACCAGCGCGAAATGGCCGGGATTGGCCGGGGGTGGCGGGGACGGGGGCTTCGCCGCTCCCTTGGGACGCAGGGGGTTGGGGAGCGCTCTGGCTCCGCTTGGCGACCTACTTCTTGCCCTCCCCTGCCCCGGTGGCCAAGGGTTCTCAGCTCCCGAGCGGGGACGCCGCCCGTCCACAGCCTCGCGGCCCCTGGGCAGTCCCCAGCCTTCTCGGGTCCCCGCCGTTCTCCACGCCCGGCCGCCTTCCGCTCCTCTCAGACCCTCCTCCAGGAGGTCTCCCCGAGGCCCGGAGAGCGGATGCCAGACCCTGGGAGCCGCCTTGCTGAAGAATTGCTCCAGAAGCTCCAACTCTTCCCGCCGCCCCGCCCCAAAGCTTGAGGACTCCCCTCCGGTTTCCTGCCCTCAAAATCTACCCACACCCTACGGGGCCACATCGCTCTGCAGGCTTCGACCAGGCGCGGGGCTGGGTCCGGGAGGGATCTCGGAGCTCGGCCTCCAGCTGCGCCGGCTGGCCCACCTGGTTGGTTCAGGCGTGTGCCCAAAGAGTCTTGCAAATGCAATTTGGGGTTTTGTAGAAGCAAATCGTCCTAATTTAAGTGCAAATGAAAGTCAGTTTGGAATAAATTCCCGTGGGGGCTGGAGGAGGGGGCATAGAGGGCTACCAACATTTTTTTCCCCTTTTACACCTTTCTTCTTGTTCTTTTTTTGTTGTTTTCAATATTCTTTGTTATAAATTTTCATTTAATTTTAAAGATGTGGAGTACACAATTCAGGGTTGGGTATGCAAGTGGTCGTCGTACAGGTAAACTCTGGGCCTACCTTTGGTCCTCACTTCGTCTGGTTTGAGATCAGGTACCATTGATGGGCTACTACCGTCTTAAAATGAAGCTAGCATGTGTCTTCCTCCCTTTTATTTTATTTTGTTTGTTTTTCGAGTTGGAGTCTCACTCCATCGCCCAGGCTGGAGTGCGGTGGCACGCAGGCTCACGGCCACCCCAGGATCGGCCTGCCGGCTCCGGCGATCCTTCGGCCTCAGCCTTCCCAGGAGCCGGAACTAAAGGCGCGCGCTACCACGCGGGGCTGTCTTCCTCCCTTTCCAAGTCCTGTGTCCCAGGCTACCTACACGGACACAGCACACACGCTTGTGAACAGTGATCACGGGACCCTCAAGTCCATTTCATCACCGCTCCAAAGCAGGGAAAAACAGCAAAAGCGAGGGCCCTCAGAGTCGGGCAGGAGCCAAATGGGACACACAATGGACAAACAGATATTGAACAAGTGATTGAAGACGCGTTGCTTTTTCTGCATTCAACCTGTTTTGACTGTTGAGCAGGCCTGGGTTTCTAACACAGATGCAGGAAATGAGGTAGACTCTACTCTTTGTATTCCCATTTACCTTAAACAGAAATCTGTCGGTGCTTCTTAACACTCATTAATTTACTAGAGTACACTACAAAAATCAAGTCTTTTTACACTGGTAAAGTGCCCCAAGTTTACAAAATAAACTTCTTGAATAAAATTTTTTAAGTGTACTTTTTAATAGCAGGACCCAGAATAAAAGTGCAAGAGATTATTATTTAAAGTTGCATTTCGCGGGGCGTGATGGCTCACGTCTATAATCCCAGCACTTTGGGAGGCTGAGGTGGGAGAATTGCCTGAGCCCACGGGTTCGATACCAGCCTGGGCAACTTGGTAAGACCTCATCTCTACAATATTTTTTTTTAATTAGTTGGGCATGATGGCACACGCCTGTAGTTCCAGCTACTTGGAAAGCTGAGGCGGAAGGATCACCTGAGCCAAGCAGGTTGAGGCTGCAGTGACTGGGGGCGTGCCACTGCCCTCCAGCCTGGGCAACGGAGTGAGACTCCAACTCAAAAACAATAAAAAATAAAGTTGCGTTTCAAGAAGTTTACGAGTGTAATCTCTGAGAAATTGAAGATCTACAAATACATAAAGATACTAATTAACTTCCAAAGGGAAGATCTATTCCAGGATCGGAGGTGGCAAAAACAGTGTGGTGTGTGCATGATTGTTGAATTTGGAGACACAAATTTTTTGTTCAAACTTTACCATTCAATGAATTAGAACCTTTTGTTTTGTTTTGTTTTCTAGTTCAAAGTTAGTTGTTAATTCATACTTAAGATAATGTGGTCTTACCTGACAATGTCTGGAGTCTCTTCTACACTAAAATTTTATGAGTTTAGATCCCAGGCATCTCAGGTGCTCTAGGGCTGCTTTTAAAAAATTAATCAATTCAGGTTTTATCTGTAGGTCTGCTTTTATGCCTTTTGTGTTACGGCTGCACATAAGAGGGTTTTTTGTTTGTTTCGTTTTCAAAACTAGGGGTCTGCAACAACAGCAATAAAAAGTAAAACACGATATGCTGAAACTCAGAGAGAATGACTAGGAATGGAGTTCCCGAAATCTGGTTCTACAGTTTTCATGAAGAATATAGCGTAGCTTCTGAGAAGTGTCTAAAGCCAGTATAGTGTCTTCCTAATTTATTAAGTTTTAGTTTTGATAATTTCAAATTTGTTTAAACATTGCAAATGTAGTACCCGAAACTATAGCAGTCCCCCTTATCTTTGAGGGTATGCTTTGAGACCTCCAGTGATGCTTGATTCTGAGGCTAGTGTAGAACCCCCCATAGACTGTTTATTCCTGTACATGCATACTTATGATAAAGTTTGATTTAGAAATCAGACACAATTAGAGATGAAAACAATAACTCGTAATAAATTATTACAACAATAACTCATAATAAATTATTACAACATTATGTAATAAAAGGTGTAAAATATTCTCTCTCTCTGAAAATATCTTCCTGTATTGCACTCACTCTTCTTGGGATGATGTGGGATGAAAGGCAGTGTGGTGAATGATGCTGGCGTCGTGACACAGTGTCAGGATATTACTGACTTTCTGAAGAGGTCAGAAGGAGGGTCATCTTCAGGTGATCCTGGATCCTTGAGGTAGGAGAGTGCCAATGGTTGAGGACCCTGGATAGTTGAAGTTCTTTTTTTTTGCCAAAATCTTGTAGAAGAATATCGTAACAGGAAATTGTTGTCTCTCTCTTTTTAACTCATGAAAGTGTTTCTGTAGAGGTTAATCTTTCGGTGATTGTAGGAGTGACTTTAATAACATGTTCCATCCAAGGATCGTTTTCCATAATTTTGCCCTTTAACATGTACAATTCAAAAGTTAGCAAATCAGTAATATCCACTTGCTGATTCTGCTTCAGTTTCTTCATCTTCCCTGTAAATGACTCGGCAGGTTTTTCTAATTTCTCATTTTGTTAACATTTCTTCCTGACCTTCCATGTGTTCTTCTATTTCTTAATCAAGTATGTTGGCAAATCCTTCACTAACTTGTCTTGCTCCATGAATGATTTTCCCAACTTCTCCATCAATCCCTGGGAAACCTTTAAAATCATTCATGACTCCACTACATAAATTCTTCCAGCTGGCATTTAGAGTTTCTGGTTTTAATTCATCAATGACAGATTTGATTAATGTTGTTATATCAGCAATAGTGAATGACTTCCAGTACTGCATTATGTCCAGATTAGGGTGTTTATCAGATACCAGTTGAGTGTATGTGGCCCTGACAACCAGATGATGTCCTGGGCAAGAGACTGAAACAATGAGATTGTATACGGAAGTAAATCCTTGAAATTTTTGTTTTCATAGCAAACGCATTCAGGATGGTCAGGTGCATTGTCTATTATTAATAGGGCTTTGAATTCTAACCATTCCTATTCCAAGTATTCGGCATTGAAGCATTAGTAGAACCTTCTAATGAACATGATGGCTGTCACTCATACGTTCTGATTATGTGGCGAGACCATAAACAGGTAATTTTTGTCTTAAGAGTGCGTGGAGCTGGGCTCGGTGGCTCAGCCTGTAATCCCGCGCTTTGGGAGGCTGAGGTGAGTGGATTGCCTGAGCCCGCGGGTTCGAGACCCGCCTAGCCAACTTGGCGAGACCTCATCTCTACAATAAATCAAAAATTAGCCGGGCGTGGTAGCGCGCGCCTGTAGTTCCAGCTACTTGAAAGGCTGAGGCAGAAGATTCGCAGGTCGAGGCTGCGGTGGCCGAGAGCAGCCACTGCACTCCAGTCTGGGTGACAGAGTGAGAATCCAACTCAAAAAAAAAAAGAGTGCATTGGTTCTTCACCCTGTGCATTACACAGGAACTACACCTGGCTTTATCAAGTACCCCTCAATGTTGCCAAGTGGTACCAGGGTTTAACGGGTTCTTTCATGTTTCACATCCTGGTGTTTCATTTGCATTTTCATAAGTGCAGCTTCTCTGGAGGCATCTTCCTTCTGAAGAGCCCAGTTTCGTTGCAATTGAAGACTTGTTGTGGATGACATCCTTCCTCCCTAATCAGCTTCTTTAACTCTGTTGGAAATGTGGCACCAGCATCTTCATCAGCAAACACAGCCTCTCTAGCAATTTTTATTTTTATTTTTTTTTATTTTTTTTATTTTTTGAGTTGGAGTCTCACTTTGTCGCCCAGACGGCAGTGCAGTGGCACGCTCCCGGCCCCCGCAGCCTCGACCTGCTGGGCTCCGGCGATCCTTCCACCTCAGCCTTCTAAGTACTACAGGCACGTGCTCCTAAGCCCAGCTGATTTTTTAAAAAATTTATTGTAGAGATGAGGGCTTGCCAAGTTGCCCAGGCTGGTCTCAAACCCATGGGCTCAGGCAATCCTCTCACCTTGGCCTCTCAAAGTGCTGGGATTATAGGCGTGAGCCACTGCTTCTGGCCAACAGGAGCAATTTGACAGCCTCCTTTCCAATTCTGATGCCCTTTATTTTATTCTCTTGCCTAATTACTCTGGCTAGGACTTCTAGTACTAAGCTTAATAGAAATGGTGAGTATATTCTCTATATGTATAGTAAAGCTTTTATGCATTAATAGTGAACTATCTGAAAAAGAAATCAAGATAACAAGCTCATTAATAGTAACCACAAAAAATAGATACCTAGGAATAAATTTAACCAAGGCAGTGAAAGATCACTACACTGAAAACAATGTCACATTGATGAAAGAAGTTGAAGAAAACACAAATGAATGAATATATCTTGTGTGCATATATTGGAAAAATTAATATTGTTAAAATATCCATACTACCTAGAGTGATCTACAAATTTAATGCCATCCCTATCAAAATGTCAGTCATATTCTTCACAGAAATAAAGAAAAGCAATTCTAAAGTTTATATGGAACCACAAAATTGTCTAATAGCCAAAATAATCTTGGGGAGGAAACTTGCGGCATTATAATACCTGGCTTCAAAATATATCAGAAGGCTATAATAACCAAAACTGCATGGTATTGGTTTAAAAACAGACTTGTAGACCAAGAGAACATAGTAGATAGCCCAGAAATAAATCCCCACATCTACAGCCAAGTGATGTGGATCAGGAACTCAAGACTGATCAACCTAGGTGGTTCTGGCTCAGGATGTCTGATGAGACTGCAGGTGGATATCAGCTAGGGCCACAGTGGCATGAAGGTTGGATTGAGTCTCCAGGACTGCTTCTCAGGCAGTTTTGCCAGACTGGAAAGTGAACACGAGGCACTATCCCCAGGTCTCAGTTCTTCTTCCTCTGGTCCTCTCCATGGGGCTGCTTGAGTGTCCCCATGGCATGGTCACCTGCTTTCAGCAAATAATGAAAGAGGCGGAGCGTCCATGTCCTGATGACCTGGCCTTCAGTAAGTGCCTGTCAGTACTGACACCTTATGGACACTATGAGTCACGCATGGCTAACGCTGAGTCCCCCTGGGAAGGCACAAGCACATGAACCCCAGCAGCCTCAGATCTTCCCAGACCACAAGTTGCACATGGAAATTTGAGTAAACCACTGAGGGTTTTTGCCTGGGTCAATTATTGCTATAATGATTGCCAATTGATTTTATAATTTAATCTTTCAGCATTCATTACTTGGCATTCTACACTAAAGTTTTTTTTTTTTTCTTTTTGAGTTGGAGTCTCACTCCGTCGCCCAGACTGGAGTGCAGTGGCCGCTCCCGGCCACCGCAGCCTCAAACCGCTGGGCTCCAGCGATCCTTCTGCCTCAGCCTTCCAAGTAGCTGGAACTATAGGCGTGTGGTACCACGCCCGGCTAATTTTTGATTTATTGTAGAGATGAGGTCTCGCCAAGTTGCCCAGGCGGTTCTCGAACCCGCGGGCTCAGGCAATCCACTCACCTCAACCTCCCCAAGCGAGGGATTATAGGCTGAGCCACCGAGCCCGGCTTAAAGTTTTTATTCATTCATCCATTCATATGAATATAGACACATGGATTCTTTTTCTTTAATGGGTTATATTTTATTGTTCTTTTTATGCTTAAATTGTGTCAGTTTTGGCCTGTGTCAGGCTGATGCCTGTGTCCTTTGACAAGTCCTCTCATTCTTTGAGGACATCCCGCCTTCTATTCCAGGCTCATCTCATATTTTTCTTTCTCCCGGTTTCCCGAATGGGCCTTCTTTCCAAAGAGATCTGATTCTTTTTCATGGAGAATGGCATTTAGAAGATAAAAGCTAAATGTCTCATTACTAGTGAAATATCTGACTTCTAGCTCCTCTTAGGAGACAAAACTATGGGAAAAAAAATTACATCTATCTATCTAATTTTAAACCTACAAAAAATTAAAGGAAATAATAAAATTAATAAACAAATAACGATGGCATTTTTTTAGATTATCAATAAAGCTATAAGTTGGGGTTGTGATAAAACCTAAACAATTTAAAGCACTCTAACATGGAGATATATGACCAGTAATGCAGTGTGTTCTAGCTGCCTCCTTTTCCATAGCTTGGTCTCCCTTTTCTCAGTGACTCCTATTATCCTCAGTTTTATTTATCTGTTTACTTTATTTCCCAAATTTAGCCAAGCTCTCAGACTGATGGGCAGTCTGCAGGACACTGGTTATGCTCGTTCAGACACAAAGATCCCTCTCAGTGCCAACACACGCACACACACACACACACACAGACACACACACACACACACACACACAACACAAGCCAAGTCTGGCCTGCTGTTTCCTCTCAACACCACCCCCACCCAACTGGTGGTTTTTCTGACAAGGTGTAGTAGATACTGCACCAGACTTTACTACTTTTATCTCTGTTCCTCTGGAGGCTCAAGCATGGCTTCCTCATGTTGTTCTCTTTTGCACAACTGCATCTCTCTAGCAGAACTCTGGTCATTGCCTCCCTTCAGAGTTTTCTTTCACCATGGTCAGTGTCTGCGTGACCTTTAGTGATGTCTCCCTGCACTGGTAAACTTTGCCTGCTCTTCTTTGTCTCTACCAGGTTTGTCAGAGGTCTTTAAATTGTGTAGGTTTTATCACAACTCCAACTTGCAGCTTTATTGATAATCTCAAAAGTGTCTATTTTATTTGCTTATTAATTTTATTTTTCCTTTATGTTTTGTGTAGGTTTAATTTGTTGCATTATTTTTCAATTATAGGGGAAGTGTACTCAAAATAGTCATTTAGCCCCTTTACTTTTCTAAGATATCCATTTATTGCTATACCTGTCCTTTCAAACTCAGTTTTTATATTTTGTATAATAGTCATATTTTTGGACAGCTTTATATTTTTCAGGTGACAAGATGTATAGTAACATTCTGTATTTTTAACATTTTTCAGTTCTTTTCAGTTTAGTTCAGTTCAATTATAATTTCCACTCTTCTAAAACAATTAAGTCAAATATGCCAGTCATATTCTTTTTTTTTTTACTTTTAAATTTTTTATTTTAAAATTGTGGAGTACAATTCCCAGTCATATTCTTATTAGTCTAGAGACCAGTGATTTTTAACTGCTTATCCTATCATTAACTGAGATAGAAGTGCTAAAATTTTTAACTCAGTTTTTGCTGTATGTATTTTAAAGCAACATTATTTGGTGTAAGTAAGTTCAGGATTGCAATATATTCCTAGTGAATTAACCTTTTTATATTTATAAAATGGTTCTCTTATCTCTAGTAATGCACCTGATTTTTAAAGTATACTTTGTGTGAAATTAAGATAGCCAGGCCAATTTTCCTTTGGTCAACATGTGCACTGCACATTTCTTCCATTCTCTCTCATCATTCTGTGACTTTATATTTAAAATGTCTCTTCTAACCAGTATGTTGTTACATGCTGCTTTTTTAAAATTTGCTTTGGCAATCATTGTATTTTAATTGCAATTTTTGATTCATTTATACTTCACTCATCAATTGACGTATTTAGGTTTGTGTCTTTCATCTCACTATGTGTTTTCTATTTGTCCAATGTGCTTTTTTCTTGTTTTTCTTTAATCTTGCCTTCCTTTGAGTTAATCAAATACTTTTATTATTAATTTTTCTTCCATTAGATGGTTATTTATTTTAAATTTGTCTTTTAGTAGTTTCTTTAAATATTTAATTCTACAGACTTATTTTTCTAAAGTCAGCTGTACATTAGTACTTTAATCAATTCCCAGACAATTCAACTCTGAACACTTTAACTAACAATCTCCCTCTGTGTGTTTTTGCTTCTACTGTCCTACATTTTAATTTTAATGAAACCAACACAACAGTGTTAATAGTACTTTACACATGCAAAATGTATTGGGATTTGCCCACCCAATAACCCTTTTAATACTCTTTCTTATTTTATTTTTGTCCTTCTGTCAAGGTTCATTTTCTTACTTTAGGCAGAATTTTTAAATTTTTATTTATATTATCTAATTTTCAAACCTTCAAACTCTTTTTGGTTTTAAAAATTTCGATCTTGTCATCTATTTTCTTTCTTTTTTTTTGGTTGGAGTCTCACTCTGTTGCCCAGGCTGGAGTGCAGTGGCATGCTCATGGCCACCACAGCCTCAACTTGCTGGGCTCAGGTGATCCTTCCGCCTCAGCCTTCCAAGTACCTGGAACCACAGGTATGTGCCACCACGCCCAGCTAATTTTTTTAAATTTATTGTAGAGACACGATCTGGCCATGTTGTTCAGACTGGTCTTGAACCCCTGAGCTCAGGTAATCCTCTCACCATGGCTTCCCAAAGTGCTGAGTTGACAGGCTTGAGCCACTGTGCCCAACCTGTCATCTTTTTAAAACCTTTGACGCAGCTATTTAAAGTCGATTTCTGACAACATCTGTATCTGGGTCTGATTCTTTTGTCTTTTCATCTTATTTCACTTGGTTCTGTCTCCTCTCATCCTTGGCATTTTTTTTAATTGAGTGATAAACCATGCTTTTAACAATTTAAATTTAGGCAGTTTCTACTAAGATCTGCATCTTCCCTTCCAGTAGAAGGTAGCACAGACCACATCTCCTCTGTTTCAGCATGCATTGAAGTCATTTTTATCCTTTGAGAGTCCAACTTCCACTGTTTGTGGTGACTTGGGGCACAGCCCAGGTTGTTAGACCCTATTCCGTTGTGGTCCCTACAGGGAGATCACTTAGGGAGCTGCTCACCTTATCTGTGGTCTCTCTTCTCCGTGGCCTCTGTTCCTTGAGTCCTGGTTGCCTGAGCAGCTCTGAACCCCTACAGTTTTTCTGCAGGTCTGCGAGACAGCTCTAACTAGAGTTTCTGCTCAATCCCTGACCCTGCACTGCTTACTGATGGGCAGACCTGTGGATCAGAAATGCGGAAAGTGGACCTGTCCTCAGAATTTCTCCCTTCTCTCCAGAGTGTTTGCCTGTACATCTTCTGCTGGGGTCGGTTTCCCTTCCATTGTTTCAAAATTAATACTATATTTTATTTTATTAGCCAGAGCTATTATTAAATTGTCTTGAGGCCTAAGGGAGCTACACAACAGTCTCATGCAAGGGCTTTTAATTGATTGTCCAAGAATGGGTTTTAGGGTGGTCATCAGTGAATTTCTGAAACTATATGTAAATATTTATATCATTTACCACTTTTTACTCTTCAATATACTTTTTTTTCCAGTCATTTATTTACAAATTCAAAATCTATGGACTGACTGCTGATCATGTTTTGCAAGGTATAGCAGATACCAGGGTTATGATATTTAATATAAGAGCACCTTGCCCTCAAAGTGTTCATATTCTAATGGTTCACTTTCACACAGTTGCTACCTTTCTCATTAGCTGTATTACAGACATTTTAATGACCATGTGATGAAAATGTGTCATAAATTAACTTTTTAACATATGCGTGTGAAATATTTTTGAGAATTAATTAATGAATGAACTCACAATTCATTGTGACTATATCCTTACCTATGTGAGAATATTGTGGATGAAGATTTAAAAAATTTCTAACAGGCACTGGAATATTTAAATATGAACCTGAATTTTTAGAATGAAGTCCAAATAGAAATAAACTATGAATATGTTTAGGCTTGACTCACCAATTCTCAAACCTTATTTTCATTTACCAAAATATACGGGGACGATGTATAAGTATCAAACTTATAATTTCAAAGACAAGTATGTTAACTAAAAATATTTGCACAGTGTTCTATGACTCTCCTCAAATTGTGCTGTGATAAAAATAATTGCAAGTGTAAACTTTCATTTGATTCTTCCTTGTCTTATTAAGTATATTAGAAACATACAAGTATATGAATTTTGTGAAGTTTAAATTTCAGATGTATTTTTTTCTTATGGGAAATTGCTTGTAATCTAGAATGTTATTGATAAGAAAGTGGTCTCATTAAAAGGAAAAACAGTTACATCCATGGTAAATGGGGGTTCTTTCATTTCAAAATTGAATAAGGTGGTCATTTTAAAATATATTATTGCCGGGCTCGGTGGCTCAGCCTGTAATCCCACGCCTTGGGTGGTCGAGGTGAGTGAATTGCTTGAGCCCGTGGGTTCGAGACCTGCCCGGGCAACTTGGCAAGACCTCATCTCTACAATAAATCAAAAATATATATATATATATATAATTTATTAGATATCATGTGCTGAACTCATGTTACACATCAGGCATGGCCCCCCTCATGCTCCAACATCCACAGCTCTGTGGTTCTCAGCTCTACACGTTCTCACTCTGGCTGTGTGTCCCACCAACCACGCGAGTCAGGCACTGTGTCACTTCCAACATTGCGATCATTCTAATTCATTCATTCCAGGACTGCCATGCAAGCCCTAAGATGTCTTACTCTTCATTTCCAGTCTACTGCTCTGTTGTGGTTTCACTACCAACAATTGATCTCTCCCTTAAAAGGCCCTCATTTTCTCCCTTATTCTGCTTAACTATAAGATCCATTACTGTAATCATTCTCTTACTAACATTCCTAATGGCTACCACATTTTTCCTGTCATACCTGCCTAGAAAAAGCACAACTTTGCTTCATCCCAACTATGCACCTATTCCATACCTATTCCCAAACAAATGAGCACCTGAGAGAGAAAGCAGGTGCTGCTGACTGGTCTCAGTTTCCATTTATAATCATATCTCAAGCAGGCACTTGGACATTCCTGCCTTCCTGGTGTATTTGATTCCCCAGTCTCAAAACAAACTCCCTTCTCTACCTCCCTGCCTCCCTTTCTTCCTTTAAGCCCACATCTGAGGAATCTCCCTTTTCCTCCTTGAAGGAGAAAGTATGATATTTGAGTTTTCAGAAAAGCACAGTCAAGAAAGTGTGATGTACCAACCATGGTTCTCCAGAGAAACAGAATAAGTAGGATGTATGTAAATATATAGGAAGAGATTTACTATTAGTAATTAGCTCATGTGATTATGGAGACTGAAAAGTCCCAAAATCTACAGAGTCAGCGAGCTCAAGACTCAGGAAGAACTGAAGTTTCCATTAGACTCCAAAGACAGGAAAAAATCAACATCATAGTTCAAAGCCAGTCAACCAAAAGGAGCTTCAGCCAAAGGAACTTCCTTTAATTCCAGGGGAGGAGCAATCTCTTCATTCTCTTCAGGCCTCCAACTGATTGGATGAGGCCCATCCATGTTGGCGAATGGAACAGCTTTACCCAGGCTACCTATACAACTATTAATCTTATCCAAAAAATCCTCACAGAAACACCCACAACAATGTTTGACTAAGTATCTGGGTACCTGCCACTCAGTCACAATGACACAAAAAATCAACTGTAACACATAACCTTAATATCTGTCCACACAAGACACATCTGGTGGGCAGGTTGTTGTTTCCTTATTTAGATAGCTCCATAACTTTCTAACATTGGTATCGTAATTTCCACTATATGAAAAAAATGGAGCCTACAAGGTTAAAATATAAGGTTTTTGATTCAACAATACCACATCTAAGCAATTATCATAATAAAATGATTAAAACAATTTTACAGTTTTATTAAAAATGCAATGAACATCTTTATTAATAACAGTAAAAATATTGAAAACATCATCTGTGTACCCAGAAAGAAACCACTTAAAGCGTAGTCCATACATAATCCATATGTAACTGCTAATAGAATGAAGTAGATCTACTTATAAGGTCTATAATATGTTAAAAGAAAAAAAAGTACAAGCTATGCATATTGAATAAATACTCCTTGTGAAAAATACAGGCATTGAATAATACTGTTCTTGGCAAATGAGTCTGGTTGCTTTCTCTCATAGTTTATGGAAAAAAGAGGCAGACTCTGGGGGAGAAAAGAGCTTATTTCTGCATCCAGGTCACAGGAAGAGGGTTATTACATTACCAGAACTCGCTCAAAGGCAGTACAACTTAGTATTTATATCTACATGTCATTGCTCTGTACCCATCACCGAGTTAAAATTATGTTCAAAAGAACATCTGTTACTTCAAACAAGCTACCTTGGTACATTTAGACAGGAAAGTTACAGTAAGCAAAATAAGAACATTTGCAACCTTAAGCAAGCTACCTGTGTTCACTTAGATAAACACCTTGGAATTAAACACATGAAATGTAGGAAGCCCCCTGTTCCCAGAGCCTTGGCCTATAACAGTACTATTTATGTAAGATGTGTATATGTAAATGGGGTGTGTTCTGGAGCATTCTCGTAAGAGATAATTGCGTGTATCTCCTTCCAAGCCTATGGTATAAGTAATGTAATGTTGGCAGCTTGATATTGGCCATGGTCAGAATATTTACACCTGAGTAATTGTCAAATAGTAGAAACTGAAGCTTTTTTTTAAGCGCTAATTTAACAGCACCCCAAATTATATACTCTATGTGTATGCACATTTGCTTTTCTATATCCATAAAATGTTAATCTATGACTATCTTGGAAGTAGATATTGTTGTGCTCAAAGTTCTAGAGAGATCACCAAAGAGTCAGCTCCAGTTCAAGTACACGAGGGTTTTTATTCAAGCTCGAGCCTGGGCTCGTGTTTGAAACCCACAGCGGCTTCAGTGACGAGTGAGCCCTGACTCAAGTTAACACGCACCTTTTATACATAGTTTTGAGGGGGTGGGGTGGTTTTACAGGCTTGTGCATACAGGGTTGGATAAAAACTATATGACGTAGTTGCAGAGATTTTGATTGGTTGATTCGAGTCCAATTTGCGTGGGCTCCAGCTTTGTTACTTGTGATGGACAGGTAACTGCTAACCGAGCAAAATGCTTGAGCAAGCAGGCAGCAGGTTTGA
>CAUYQG010265153.1:0-15739 GCA_963574415.1 Tarsius wallacei
AAGAAAAAAGAAGCCAAAATCATCCGTAGCCCTTATATGGCTCTTGGGTTGCGCTGGGAGGAGCGCGCACATTCCTTCCATAAATATCTGCTGATCGCCGACTCATCCGACCCTGGGGGAGCAGCGTGAGTAAGACCCGGAGCCCAGCGACAAGATGACGCTCCAGGCTTCTAGGAAGCGGCAACCCCGGAGTCTGTCCGGTCTGGGTCCGGGGAGGGGGGCACACCGGGGCTGGTGATGAGCTGTGGGAACTGCATGTGCAAGGCGGGGCGCCCGGCATGGCCTCGGAGCTGCCACCACAGGCCTGGTCCTGAAGTTCATCTCGCTGGCAGCCTTCCTAAACCCAGGCAACGCGCCCCCGGCGGGGTGACGCAAGGGACCCGGCCGGGCTCCCCACTCTCACTGGCTCCCGGCGTGGCGTAGGAGAGAACCATCGAGGGGAGCCCTGGCCGGGCTGGGAATGCAGGGATTGGTCCCCCAAAGGCCACAAAGCCTTGCTGGGGTGGGGGCGGGGGCCTTGGCGCTGATATTGCCGCCGAGGGGTGCTGAAGTCCCCCAAGTGTTCGGAAAACAAGTCTTGGTTCCACCCTCGGCCGCGCAGCCTCGCCAATCCCAGCGAATGGCTCCTGGACTCAGTTGTGGACACGGGGCATATTCTACAAGACAAGGCTGAAACAGCTACCGCCCTGGCAGAGTCAAAATGCATCTCGGGCCGGGCGCGGTGGCTCAAGCCTGTCATCCCAGCACTTTGGGAGGCCGAGGCGAGAGGATTGCCTGAACCCAGGGGTTCAAGACCCGTCTGGGCAACTTGGCGAGACCTCGTCTCTATAATATATCAAAAAATTGGCCGGGTGTGGTAGCGCACACCTCCAGTTCCAGCTACTTGGAAGGATTGCCAGAGCCCAGCAGGCCGACGCTGGGGTGCCCATGAGCGTGCCACTGCACTCCAGCCTGGGTGACGAAGTGACTCAAAAAAAAAGGCGTCTCAAGGCTCTGGTCAGGGCTGTAGAAACTGAGCTCCTCTCCACCTGATTTGCGGGAGAGGATCTTGACTTTGAACTTGGGACTGCAAGCCCTATCGCTTCTCCCTCCAGCCTCCACAGTGTCCTGATATCCGGTGTGTTCTCATGGGATTATGGAGCTGTTGTCTTTATTTTTTGGCCAGGGTCTCACTTTTGCCCAAGATGGAGTGCAGTGCTACGATCATGGTTGACCATAGTCTCCAACTCCTGGACTGAGGCAGTCCTCCCTCCTCAGCCTCCCAAGTAGCTGGGACTACAGACACATGCCACCACACCTGACTAATTTTTTTAATTTTTTTTGCAGAGACAGGGTCTTGCTGTGCGCCCCAGGCTGCTCTCGAACTCCTGGGCTCCGGTGAAACTCACTCCTCAGCCTCCCAAAATGCTGGGATTACAGGCATGAGCCACCGCGCCCAGCCTTGGAGCTGCTGTCTTCTTTGTGGTTTTCTGGGCTCAGTTTTGCAATCTGGCAGAGAACACAGTCTTCCAGAAAGCATTTCTGCTGTGCTGTGAGGATGTTTCGTTATCAACGAGAGGCGGGGACTGGCGGTGGGGAGGGCTTCCCGGGAATGATGCTCACATTTGGTAAAACCCAGGAGTGTCGGGAGACAGCGTGCCGACTTGGAGGGGTGGGCCTCCCTCCTGGGCACCGAGGAGAGCGTGTGCCGCCCTCGCCGGGGGTCAGAGACCAGCCCATCACATCTGAGTCACTGGTGCACATGCAGACAGAGGTTGGAGGGTGCCAAGGGCCAGGTGCGGGAGGCGTGTTTTAGTGAAATGCCACCGTGATGTCAATGTCATCTCCGTGGGGGTGACACATGGTGCCTTACTATTGACAAAGCCACCGTACGAACCGGGGGGCCAGTGCCGTGGCTCCCAGGAGCCCAATACCCTTCCCAGGAAGCAGAGGAGGGTGAAAGAGAACTTCGGGGCAAGATGGGTCATGTTGTTTGGGGGAGGGTTCACCTCCAGAGGGAAGCCCGTTCCTGGGGGAGGCAGGCTGGCCTCAGGAAGAGGCCGCTGTGCACCAGAGATTGGACAGAGCCATGTGCGTGTTCTACCCGCTGTGGGCAGGTTCCGTGGCTCCACAGGCCTCAGTCTCCTCATCTGTAGAATGGGAAGGACAGAAGCCAAAGCTCAGGGTGGTCAGGAGGGAGAGATGAGAGACCAGAGGTGAATGCCCCGTGGAGGCCGGCCAGGGAGGTCTTCCTCCACGGGAGCCCCCTTCGTCCGAGGTTCCCTGGTGAGGGCACATTGTGGCATTGGGAAGCCCCAGGCGGTCCTGGACATACCTCCTCTGGGAAACGTTTGCAACGAAGGGGACGGAAGTGCTCTGGCTTCAGTTCCGACTGAGCTGTTTCAGCTGCGGAGGTTGGATGGGAGGAGGCTGGATGGGCGGAGGCTGGATGAGCAGGGCGGGCCTGGGCGCGGCATCATTCCTGGAAAGTGCTTCTGTGGCTCGCACCCACAGAGAGGGCCGCGCGGCACAGCCGAGCCCAAGGCACACGGGCCAGCGGAGCACCAGGCAAGAGGGGTGTTTCAGTGAAAAAGCACTCAAACCCTGGCCTCAGCCTCCCATTCTGCCTGTCCTCTCCCCTCGTGCCTCCACCAGCCAGCAGGGCATCTGGAAACAGTCCTGTTTGTCCGTGAGGGAGCTGACGTGGCCTGGCCTGCTACGGCGACGACCGCAGACTGCCTTAGACAACTGGCTGTGTGTCCTCACAGCCCTGGAGGCCAGAAGTCCAAGGTCAAGGTCTCCGTGGGGCTGGTTCCTCTGTGGCCTCTCCCATGGGCGCTCCTTGTGTCCTCAGGCGGTTGTCCCTCTGTGCCAAGTCTGCATCGCGATCTCTTCCTCTTGGGAGGACACCAGTCAGATCGAAAGGGGACCCCCCGTGACCTCATCCCCTCGTTAAGTGACCCGTCTCCAAGTACAGTCGCACTCCAGGGTGCTGGGCGTCCACAGTGGAGCTGGACACTTGCTTTCTGAATGCTACACACTGGGCCCTGGGAACAGACTCAGGTGGGACGTGGGTGCTCTTGTGGTCCCTTTCCTGCTTAGAATCTCCAGTGTCCCCTGCCCTCCAGACCGAGCCCAGACCTGACCTGGCCCCCTCGCCAGCAGGGACCCCCAGGTCCCCCGAGCTCCAGTCAGGCCCAGCCCCTCTCAGACTTGGCAGTCCCACCGTGCTGCCCGGTGTGACACGGTGAACGACTCGGCCTTGGGCAAGGCTGCGTTTTCCAGGCTGGGGACTTCCAGGAGGTGCAGGAAGTCATGTGGGGACACCACATTTCTTCTCTCCTCTTGCGTCTGTCCTCCTCTGCTGTGGAGGCACCACCGAACTCCGTGGTTCTCTCAGCTCCAAAGCCCCCCCGAGACTCTATACATTCTCTTCCGAGGCCTCGAGGGACCGTCCCTTCAACATTCGGAATGAGAGTGGCCAGTCCGCCCTCTGGGAACAAAGAAGCATGCGTCTGGGAGAACAGGCCAGATACCAGAAGGGTGCATTTGGAGCTGATATTTGTTTCCGTGTGTTTTCATGCTTTGGCATTTTGTTTTAGTTTGTTGGGCCCAGGTTGGGCCTCCCTAATGTGAAATCTGAAATGCGGCCAGGGGTGGTGGCTCACACCCGTAATCCTAGCTCTTTGGGAGGCCAGGGTGGAAGGGTGTCTTGAGGCCAGGGGCTCGAGACCCACTTGGGCAACAGAGACAGACCCCCATCTCTACAGTAAAAAAATAAATAAATTAGCCAGGTGTGGTGAAGCGTGCTTGTAGTCCCAGCTTCTTGGGAGGCTGAGGTGGAAGGGTCACTTGACCCCAGGAGGTCGAGCCTTCCGTGAGCTATGATTGCACCATGCGTTCCAGCCTGGGTGACAGGGCAAGACCCTGCCTCTAAAAAAACAATAGAATGTAGCCAAATTTATGAAAAGTCTAAAGAAAAAAAATATTGACTTCATCAATATTTCATATCAATTGCATTGGAGGCTTTAGAGTGGGATTCCTGCAGTTAGATAATCTATTTTGAATAATGGAACAAATGGCAACATTTTCAAAGTGATCTTTAGAGTAATGTAAGGAAAGAAATGACTTCTGGGATTATTAAACTGAAGTCTTAATTCTGACTATGAGCCTTACTTGTTGGCAACTATTTAAATTCTCAGAGACTCATTTTCCTCATCTATATAGTAGATATAACATCAATCCTGTAGAGTGCTGTGAGAATTGAATGCAATAATGTAGAGAACATATTTGCTCAGTGATTTGGGCTTAATAATGTTAGCCTCTTTTATTTCATTATTTTTGTATTCTTTTGAAATTGTTCAGTCATAGTTAATGTCTCACTTACCTGTGCTTTATCGTATCAGAAAAGAAATACAGCTATTCATCACGACCAAATTATTACTGCAGGTTGTAAACAAAGAAACATTTTTTGCATGTCTACCTCCTGTTGCAGAAATGCGTGGTTTATAATAAATAAAAACAATGATCTTTAAAAGAAAGAAACAGTTAAATCATAAAATGTGCTCTTTATTTCATGGAAAGAAATGACTGTCTAAAACACGTAATCAGTGTACATAGCGTTACGGCCAGGGATGTGCAGTGTGCAGGTGGGTGTTTCTCTCCTGCTCCTCACAACAGTGACATACATCGTTATTCAGTCATGGCATCCTTTTCCACTGTACCAAGATTCTCCAAAATCCTTCTCATTGCAGCATGCCAAGAAGCCATTTCACTATGAATAATATTTTTCATTTGAGGAGACACTACTTTATATTCCTATACTATGTATTATGACATGGCAAAATATGTGGACATAAGGAGTAAAAGATAATGAATTATGGAGTCATCTCTTAAAAAATACAAGTTGATCAGTATATATATTGATCATACAACCATATGGCCAAATATTATACCACTGGAAAAATGCCAGTTGTTTAAAAGAGTGTTAGTGATGCTTTAAGTTCATTCAAGGGATCATGACAAAGATCACAATTTGGAAAATATTTTTTTCTAAAGTAACTGCCATTTTGGAAATCTATTACATATTCATTATCCAGAAATATCACATCATCGATTGTTCAGCTGATACATATGAAAGCATTTATGGTATATATAATGTGTTTCAGTAATAATTCCTGATAATCATGTGGAAATGTTTATAGTAACTCAGTATTAAACAACAATCAATATGAAATACAAAATAATGAAGAAAGGGATTTCCAAATGAATGATAACAAATATGATTACTGTTACGTACCACACACACACAGACACACACACAGACAGACACACACACACCATGAGAATCGAGTGGTCTGGAAAGGGGGAGATAAGACTTCAGTTAGACAGTCAAGGGTAAGTATATTTGCAAGATAGAATGGAGAAGGAAAGCTGTATTAAGACACTTGTAGCAGAAACTCAGCTTTGATCAGTTTAAGCAGTCTGATAGACCCTGCTAGGTGCCTGTTCATTCTGTTTTCTTCCTTAAAAATATAACTCCCGTTTTATTTGAGGCAGCATCATGATCAGCTGAAAGCACCATCTTCTCCAAACTTTCTCATAGCCACAAGAAGCTAAAAAAGTATATGAGGGGAGACCAAAAAAACCCCAGAATTTATTTATAAAAAAGTGTGTATTTATTCTTATATATTTAAACTTCAGTCACCTCAAAGTATTCTCCATTTGATGCGATGCACATATCAAGATGCCTTTTCCACTGCTCAAAACAATTTTTGAGCTCATTAATTTTGATGCCTCTTAGTGCTTCTGCTGTTTTTTCTTTCAACTCTTCCACACAGGCAAAATGTTTCCATTTGAGGACTTTTTTTCATTTGGGCAAACAAAAAGTCACTGGGGGTGAGATTGAATGAACAGGGAGGGTGGGCACGGGGTCATGCCATTTGGGGTCAAAAACTTCTGAACATTCAGCGTGGTGTGGCCTGGTGTGTTATCATGGTGGAAGAACCAGTCATCCGTTTGCCACAAAAAAATTCACTGAAGCGGAACACAGCCTCTCACAAGAACACTAGCTGGAACACTGACACAGATGAGTTTCTAGAACACTTACCTAGTTGGGAAAGCCTGTACTACAAGGGGCCCACCCTCCAAAAGATAATTCTGAGTTTTTTGGGGGTCCCTGCTCATACACAGAAATTTAGTCCCCGCTCATACATAGAAATTTTAGAAAGTATCTCCTTCGTAGAGCCACTACCGAAAACAAATTTTTCAGAAAATTATCTTTTAAATATAAACTGACTCTATTCAACTTATATGTTTAGGACTACATTTCTTTCTCTTTTTTGAAAGTTTTCTCTAGCAGTTAGTTACTGTTTTATCATCTATTCCTTCCTTCTTTTCTTCAAGACAGAACTGCAATTTCATCTGAGTATTTACTTTCTTTCTCTCAGATATATGTCTTGAGGAGGAAAGAATCCCCTTCTCTGCTCCAAAGGCAGCTCATCTAACCAATCATGATGTGATGCCCTCTCTTTATCCATATTGGTTAGTTTAGGCATACTAAACTAAATAAAAAGATCAGAATAGAACAAAAAACCTCTTTTCTTCTTTCCCTATTTTTCCTTTTCACGTTTTGTATATATGTAATACCTAGAAATACAGCAGTCGTCTCACAAACCATGAATGAGAACAACAATGAAAAGAAACAAGAAAGGAAAGATTACACAACTGAACCACAGTACCAATCTTAACTGACAACTTCCTGACTTTTTGTTAATTGAGATAAATTAATTCATTCTGTTTAAGCTACTATAAGTTGGACTTTTAGTTGCTTGAAACCAAATGCATTCCTAGCTAATTCAGACAATAAGGAAAATATATTGTCTCAAATAGCAAGAAGTCCGAAAGCAAGGCTGTTCTAGTGTTGATTAATTTAGTAGCTTAATATTGTCATCAAAATATAGAGCTGAAGGGACTCCTTCCTTCTTTAGGCTCTATTATCCTCATATAACTTGCTTTATTGTAGAATTAGCGCTCCATGTAATCTCTTCAGTCACAAGCATCACACCTTTGCAATGGTATCTGAGTAAGAACAAATAGATTTTCTTCATTCTGGTTCTTTTTGTACAACAAGGCAAACTTTTTTTAGGAGCTTCTTCCACAGCAAGTCTTGTCTAGAATTGCATTCCAAGAGTATGCCTAAACTAACCAATATGAAGACAGAGAGGGCATCACATCATGATTGGTAAGATGTGCGGCCTTTGGAGCAGAGAAGGAGATTCCTCCTCAAGACATATGTCTGAGAGAAAGAAAGTAAATACCCAGATGAAATTGTAGTTCTGTCTTAAGGAAAAGAAGGAAGGAATAGCTAATAAAACAGTAACTAACTGCTAGAGAAAACTTTCAAAAAAGAGAGACAGAAACGTAGTCCTAAACATGTAAGTTGAATAGAGTTGAATAGAGTTTATATTTAAGAGATAAGTTTTTGAAAAATGTGATTTCAGTAGTGGCAGTTTTGAAGATGAGACAGATTTCACTCTAAAAATACTTTGCATCAAAGAAAGTTTATTTTATTCAAGGATAGGGATTTTGGAGAATATTTTCAAACAATGTAAAAAACTAAATATTTGAAGCCAGAGAAAATAGCATAAGAACAGTCTTAAAGATGATTAATGTGGCTTGCATTTGTGAGGCTGACAGAATGAAAGCTACATGAAGGAAAGAGAAACTCTTAAAATAAACCAGGGGCTTGTTACTAATGTGATGGTTATGGAACTGCAAAGAGGGGAATGAATTAAACACGTTTTCAGAGGAATAATTATAGATATTGGCAACAGATTGGGTATGCAAATAAAGGCTGTATAATCAAATGTAACTATGAAGGATTGAGTCTTTACAAAAGAGAGAAGATTTTATGAAATTAAGTGATAATCACAGAGAGGAGAGCTTATTTGGGGAGGTGTATGACGAGTTTGTTTTAGGCGTATTGATTTTGAGGTGATGGTTGCATATTCCAAGTGGAATGCTCAAAAAGCATTTGAAGATGTTTATCTGCATTTCGTCATGGTCATTGACATGTATACTGTCTGTACAAAAGTGTGAAAGACCATAGGAAAAGATGTGTGAGGCTAATATAGAGTGAGAAATGTAAACAAGTAAATATATTTTTAAAAATCATGATGGGTAACCTGGGTGTGTCTGCCAGTTATAAGAAAGGTATTAATAGAGAGTGTAATATTGAAGGATGTAAAAAAATTGTGTAGCTTTGAAGGGAATGAAGTGATGGAATACTAATAGCGGGGTTTTGATAAGGAGTTAAAATAAAAAGCAGTGATTAGCCTTAGAAAAGAGAAAAGTGGCATATTTTGTGTGAAGAAAACAAAATGTAAGGACATTTATCCTGATTGTATAGGTATCCTTAGACTCTAAGATAAAGTCGTGTTATATGACTGACAAGGATGGTCACAGATAATGAAAAACGATGTAGAATAAATATTGCAGGGTTTATGTGTCAGAAAGTTAATTACACAGAAAATGCAGTAGTACAAAATCTGTAGGTGATGCTATTCTAAAGAACACTTAATGGCTGTCTTGTATGTACATCAGATGATCCTGGATGTTTACAGATGTGTTGGCTAAACACTGGGAGAAATGAATTTCTCCTTTTTATTCATATTGTATAATATAATATAGACATTCTGTATCATACAACACTGGAATGACAAGCATAAAAAGGCTTGATCATATAAACTCAATAGGTTATATATTCATGTATAATGAATGAAAGAAATGTACATAGTTAAAAATGATTCTTGTTTTTAGGGATAGGATGTCATAATTCTTGAGAAGTAAAGTGCTAATATTTTATAAAAATATTCTCAGGGATTCAGAAAATTCTGTATAAAAATATTAAAGCAGTGTTTACTGTAAGTTTGACTTTCAATTTAACAGCAAGACCCTTTTCTGATTACGTTTCCACATGCTAACATTATTTTTATGTTAAGAAAAAGTTATAAATAAGAATAAATTTTAAAAATAACACAAACTTTAGTCTTTCTCTGTAGAAAGGAAAAGTCAATGACAATCTCAGTTGATCCATACTGATTAAATCACCCAATAATTCATTCTGTCTATACAACATAGTCAGATTTTACAGTGAGTGCTCAAAAATAATAGCTATTGTGTAAAAAAGAAATGAAAGAAAAATGAAAGCCTAGCTATCAGGGTATCATGATGGTACTTTTCACAGATGACTAGTAGACACTCACTTATTATCTATTATTTTTTATCATTGTGAATAATTTAATTTTTAATGAATTATCAATCAACGCTTTTAGAAGAGAATTTCTTTCATTACTTAGTGACTAGCTCTGAAATGTTATGCTCCAGTGATTGGTATGCTATGCTGAGTGGGTTTGTGTCCTATACAACTTACTATTTCTCCCAAAGGTGCCTTTTCTTTAGTAAATGACTTTGCTTCTCTAATGGGCTGTCTGTTCAAACATCAGTGTGAGAAGAGGGACTAAATTAAACATCCAGCCAACTAAAGCTGTTTATTTATTCTACCTAAATTATCTGTATTATCATAATGTTATGCTCATTGTTCATGTGTAGACACAGTTTTATCTATCATCTATAAATATTATTACCCAATCTATATAACTCCTTAATGGATAAATGACAATATTCATACACTGCTTCTAGATACCTTGATTAAAAAGTTATGGTATATAACTGATCTTGCCAGTGAGTGCAAATGTGTGGTTTCTGTAAATATATTTATTAAAAAATTAGAATATGCAAATACCAATTTAAAATCATCCCGAATGCGGCGTAGTGTTAAGTGCGATATACATTTCTGGAAGCTTCCATTAATGTCTTTGCTTCCCTAGGACAGTACACAAGCACAGCAGGAAGCTGCAATTTTGAAGCAAGTTCAGGTAACTGGACTTCAGCCTGCAGTCTTACTCAAGACTCAGAAGATGACTTGGACTGGGCCATTGGCAGCAGAATTCCTGCAGAATCATTGATTCCAGACTCTGATCACACACCAGGTAAATCTAGTAGTCATAACCAGGCCAAGAAATCCACTTGACTGGAAGCCTACTTGAACTATTTATGTGAATGCCAGTGTGCATTCCCTATGTCCATGTGTGGATAGAGCTCAACAGGCTTTACAAAAGGAGAGCTTGTCCCTTCTGTTGTCATCCCTGAATTGTTAAATAGACCCAGAACTGCCTTTGCTACAAGAAGGAAGCCCATGATTCATATTTTATGAGACTCACAGATTGTATCCAGTCTACTCTAAATGTGTAATTAAAGTCTCCTTTCGGGGCAGGCACAGCTGAGTGGCATTCAGATTAATGAATGCAATAGGGAAAGTATACCACTGGCAATACTAAGAGTTCTTCTGCTGTGGCTGACTACCCATTTCATTCCTGCCATTCTGAAGCACAGGGGCCAAGGTGTAGAAGGTTAGTGGTGATGGAATAAGTGAGCATCAGCAAGATCCTCACAAGTTTTCCTTTCTGTCCTGAGACTTGATTTAATGCAATCTTTAATAAACTCAAGGTCAAAGTGAGCTTGTAATCATACTTCTACCCAGAAGTCCTGTTGACTCAGTACTTTTCCTTTCTTAGAATTCTAGCTTCTCTTAGGAATAAAAAGTATAAGAGATAGAATCTAGTTTTTCCCAGGGTCAAAAATAAATCCAAGATATTTGTGATGTTTAATTTTATGTGTCATCTTGGAAGGTGTTTTGCATGAGATTAACATTCAAATTTGTGAACTTTGAAGAAAGCAGATTGCCTTTCATAATGTGGCCTCATCCAATCAGTTGAAGGCCTGAATAGAACAAAAAAATCCTAGCCTCCCCATTAAGAGGAAATTTCCAGAACAGAATCTCTTCAGACTTCATCTACACCATGGGCTTTCCTGGTTCTCCAACTAGCTCTCGCTATAGATTTTGAACTCGCCAACCTCCATAATCATGTGAGCCAATTTTATAATAAATCTCCTTATATATGTATATACATCCTATGGGTTCTATTTCTCAGAAGAGCCCTAATACAATATTCAATCAAAACAATTGAAGCGTATGCACAATGAAAAAAACCCAAAATTATATGTAATTTAAATAACTTTTCAAAAGAAAAGTATACAAGGTTGGCTTAGCCATTGTATGACTAGTAGAAAGAACATATTAATTTTATTATTTTTATATTCCAGACAGAATGAATATATCATCGTGTTCAGTTCAGTATGGGTGACTATTCTATTTTTAAAGTCTTTCTCTAATTCATCTGCAAATTGAATATTCTTATTCTTCTTTACTTGCCAAGTTGTATTTCTTCTCCATTTTACAAGTTTTTGTTTCCCTCAACAAAACATAAAGTTAGTATGTCCTAGATTATAGGTTGTACAGGATAAAGAATCAAGAAGCTAAGATCAGTTATTAGGAGATTTTACTATAAAACAAAGATAGATATTTTGATTCAGTGGGGAAAAGATATAGTATCTAATATGATGCTGGTACATCTGATTATCTATCTGGAAGGATATGAAATTCAACCCCAGTTTTATATCATATATAGAAATACGTTCCAGATAAAAACTTAAATGTAACAAATGAAAGCAATACAACTCTTGCAAGAAATAGAGAGTACACTATGTGCAATTTGGAGGCAGACTTTAACTCCCAAAACCCAGAAGCCAATTTTGAAACCCAATTTAGAAAACACTCTGACCTCGTAGATGTAGACCAACATTTATATTGAAACCCAGCCTACTCCATTTGCCCCAAAGGCAAATTCTGTCACCACTGGAAGTTTCTATTTGGGGCAAGCTATAGGGAGAGACCCTGTTGCTGAGCGAACTTTTGAGCTCTGAATGTGATCAGCCCTGGCAAGGGAAGGGGAACCAGGAGGAACCCTCTCATCCTGATATCCCTTCTGTCCCCATGTGAACTCTTCTGTTCAACAGACAGCTCTACCATTCCTGCAGTGCTGCCACACTGGCCAGGGATCCATTCTCCCTCCCGATTCCCACTGAGTACCAACAGGTAGAGAGCTGGAGGGCAGTCCATCAGAACCATTCAGCAAGAAAGCCTTGCCGGTAATGGGTATGTGAGGGTTCAGCATACTGTTAGTCTACCTGTGTATATGCTTGAAATTCTCCATAACAAACCCGATTTACATTCACTGGTTGCTCTGGAACCTTTTCAGTTGATTCTGGCATGCATTTGCAGATGTTCTAGAGTCAGGCCGACCTGAGGTTTAAATCCTAGCTTTTCCATCTAATAGCTGTGTCCTCAGGCTCCATGTTCTTAACCCCTCTTATCCTCAGTTTCTCTGTTTTCAGAGTAAAAAGATGATAGTTTTTCCTGATAGTATTTTTCTTTTAAAAATATTTGGTGTCTTATCTCTTCCTTTTGGGGGGAATTTAAGATGGTTCTTTTCTTTTTTTTTTTTTTTTTGGTTAAAGCATTTAGTTCTAAAATAGTATAATCACAATAAGACATTCCAATGTGTGAATTATAGTATATTAAGTCATGACTAATTGCATTGATTTGCATTCAGGGTTTTTTAACATCTGTGTGGTAATTATCCTAATCCAATTTGTTATGCAAAATACAATCAATGTTATGTATGTTAGTGTTTAAGGCCCCGACACAATTTTCTGTAATAAAAGGGAATGAAATACAAAGGTAGCTCAGGTGGAAAAGACAAGCACATCTTTTATAGATACCAAGCTCCCTTTCTTGATCTCCAAAATTAGCTAGGGAAGGGGGGAGTGGAGATCAAGCAAATTTAATTAGCATTTTAAAAGGAGGCCTAAGAAAAGAGAGAAAAGAGAGCTATCCAGCGAAAGCGTTCATGAGAACAAGTGAAAGCAAGCTGTATTAAACCCTTAGGAAGGAGATTTTTTTTTCTAACAGGCTGTGGCTTTCAGAAGCTGCCAGAAATAATGTCCTGACCTCACCTGATAATGAGCCAATGAGTCTAAGTTTTGCTGACCTAGTGCTATTTCAGTAAGGGTTGCATCTTACCTGGGAGTCAGGGTTTCGCTTTAAACCTTTCATTTTTCTGTACTTTTAGGAAAATGATAGAACTCTGCCTAGCATCTCTCAGAAAGTCCCAGGAATCTGGGGCATAACCAAAGTAGCTGAACCGACTTTAAGCACAGGCAGAGAAAGCAGCTATGTCTGTGTCATTTGTGGGATACAAAAGAGCTCTTCCCTGCCCCAGCCTCTAGACAGACACACGCTCAAAACCTTGCTGCTGACAAATGTCTGAATTTCTCATGTTGGGGCATCTAGTCCTTTAACTTCTGGATTTGTCCCTTTTAAAAATGCCGGACCTCTTAGGACAGTGGCACAGGCCTAGGTCACCCACATTTGTTTCAGAGTACACCTATTTAAATACTTTACAGAGTTTGGCATCTTTCATCAACAGGTCTTTCTTATTAACAATGTAAACCTTAGTGAGCAATTCTTTTTTTTGTTTTTTTGTTTTTTTGAGTTGGAGTCTCACTCTGTCACCCAGGCTGGAGTGCAGTGGCACATTCATGGCCACCCCAGCGTGGACCTGCTGGGCTTCAGTGATCCTTCCACCTCAGCCTTCCAAGTAGCCGGAACTACAGGCACATACTACCACACCCAGCTAATTTTTTATTTATTGTAGAGACGAGGTCTCACCAAGTTGCCCAGGCTGGTCTCGAACCCGCAGGCTCAGACAGTCATTTGCCTCGGCCTCCCAAAGTGCTGGGATTACAGGCTGAGCCACCAAGCCCAGCCATAGTGAGCAATTCTTAACCAGCCTCTTTCAAGAGAGATTTTAATTCAGAAGAGAGTAAAGAGAAAGTGAGGGTACCAGATGTCTGGGGGGCAACAGAGGCCCCAAAGGGGTTTTAAAAAAAAGGCCTGAGAAGAAAGGTGGCAGACATTACAGACCTTGTAAGGATATTGATTCACTTATTTTGTCATTTTAATGAGTAGACAAGTCCTGGCACCCCCATCCAACAGGGAAAGGGACTCATGTCTTTGGAGAAAGGAAGCAAGGTAGACACAAGGTCCCAACCAGACTCCTCTTTTTCTCCCTACCCTATCCTCTATTCCCTCACTATTGCCCTCTTGGCCGATCCATAATGTAAACCTATGGGTCCCAAACCTGGCTAATAATGAGAACCACCAAGAAAGCTTGTTCAAAATATAGGTGCCTCATCCCTTTCTCGTTAATTTGGATTTAGTAGATATGGGAATGGGCCCAGGCATAGGTATTTCTCAAGCTGTTTCCCAGGTAGTTCTAATGGGCAGCTCCATTGGGCAAACATTGGCATCAGCTTTATTTTCCCACCAGGTGTGCCTGCCTATGAGTGAGGCAGGCAAGTGGAGATTACAATAGTATGGCAAATGCCAGACATAATGAGCAAACTATGCTCAGTAGACTAGGCCTGACAAAGGCTCCCTCCCTGACCAGAATTTAGCAAGGTTCCTCTAAGCCCTCTTTTTGACCAGGCCTTGTCCTCAGCTCTGTCCTTGGCCTACTTTTAGCAAAGAATTCCAGTAAATCAGTTTAGTGAAAATACCCCCATCCTATATATCTGATCATCCTTAATATCTAACCAAATTTCTCATCCCACTCTTTTTTTTTTTTAGACAGGGTCTTGCTTTGTCACCCAGGCTGGAGTGCAGTGGTACAATCATAGCTCACTGCAGCCTCGAACTCCTAGGCTCACATTATCCTCCTGCCTCATCCTTCTGAGTAGCTGGGATTATAGGCATGCACCACCCAGCTAATTTTTTGAATTTTTTGTAGAGATGGGGGGTCTCTCTATTTTACCCAGGCAGGTCTTGAACTCCTGGTCTTAAGTAATCCTCCCATTTAAGCGTCCCAAAGTCCTGGGATTACAGGCGTGAGCAACTGCACCCAGCCATCTTCTCACTCTTGATTTCTAAGTCATAGGCTTGGCTTCAGCAAGAATCCTTCTACCCTGATGTCTAATCAAGCCCTCTCAGTAATTTTCCATCCACTGACCCCCTTTCTCTGTTCATTGGCTATAAATGGTTATAGATACAACTTGTCCTTGTTGTATTAGGAGTTAAGTTCAGTCTCTGCCCCCTATTGCAATAGCCTTGAATAAAGTCTTCCTTACCATTTTAACAAGTGTCAGAATTATTTTTCTCTAACAGGCCCTTAGAGAGAAATTACCCCTGCCAGACACCAGGGCTTTATTTAGCCAACTATTTTCTAGTTAGTCGTGGCCTGCTCTAGCATGCTAAATGGGACCCCAGTGGCCCCACCTAGGTGCCTAATATACAAGCAAGAAAGATTCTGCTAAGGACTGGCAGTCTTTGCTGGGAATTTGTTGTCAGGTTCCATGAGTAAGGTTTTAAAATTCCCATCATTCAAACAAGCATTTACTCTGGGCCTTTCTCTGTGCCAGAAATTGGAAAATAAGACTAGGCCCCTTTGCCCTCAGCACTCACAGAAGAGCAGGGAAAGATAAGTAAACAGACCATCACAACACATTTGAGGGCTGTGGCCAGTTTGCTGTAACCATTTTTGCTGGAAGGTGAGGAGCCAACTACATATCAATTAATTGGCAAAACAAAAAGTATTTTATTGGATCATATCTCTGAGGGCTTGATTAGACATCAGGGTAGAAGGATTCTTGCTGAAGCCAAGCCTATGACTTAGAAATCAAGAGTGAGAAGATGGCTGGGTGCAGTTGCTCACGCCTGTAATCCCAGGACTTTGGGACG
>CAUYQG010265161.1:0-13350 GCA_963574415.1 Tarsius wallacei
AATTTATTTATTTTTGAGTTGGAGTCTCACTCTGTCACCCAGACTGGAGTGCAGTGGCCGCTCCCGGCCACTGCAGCCTCGACCTGCTGGGCTCCGGCGATCCTTCTGCCTCAGCCTTCCAAGTAGCTGGAACTACAGGCGTGTGCTACCATGCCCGGCTAATTTTTTTATTTATTGTAGAGATGAGGTCTCACCAAGTTGACCAGGCAGGCCTCGAACCCGCAAGCTCAGGCAATCCACTCACCTCAGCCTCCCAAGGTGCGGGATTACAGGCTGAGCCACCGAGCCCGGCTAAGGGGTCTCTCCTCATATAGCATAAATGTTTGTGACCTTACTTAAATATGCAGGAGTATAGGGGAATTTCAAACTAGGATAGAGTGACTTCCCAGGCACATGATGAAGAAATTATAATCAGCTCTGGGTTCTTCTGATTTCTTTCTCTTCCACAAGGTCTTATTTGCAGGGATCCTGTCTGCCTTCATCAAAAAAAGACAGCAGCAGGAAGGATGGTGGCTAACTGCCTGCCAGATTGTTTTCAGGTATGCAGAAAGTGTATTCTTCTCCAAAATGTTGTACTTGCATCCATCAGGTAGATATGGTTCCTTCTATGCAGAATTGTTTCTGCAGCTTCTTAAAGTAAATAAAGCTTCCTTCAAGGACTATGTACCTGGCTGAATTTCCCCAGGGAATGGAACCTCTCATATTAGGGAGGGATTACCTTGAAAGTCATCTCAGTATTTTTTTTTTTTTTTTTTTTAGTTTGATTCTCACTCTGTCGCCCAGACTGGAGTGCAGTGGCCGCTCCCGGCCACCTCAGCCTCAACCTACTGGGCTCCGGCGATCATTCCGCCTCAGCTTTCCAAGTAGCTGGAACTACAGGCGCACACTACCACGCCCAGCTGATTTTTTGATTTATGGTAGAGATGAGGTCTCGCCAAGTTGCCTAGGCGGGTCTCGAACCCGCGGGCTCAGGCAGTCCACTCACCTCAGCCTCCCAAGGCACGGGATTACAGGCTGAGCCACCGAGTCCGACTCATCTCAGTATTTTAATGTTTATTAATCTGTCTTTCTTCATGGTCTCAACTGCATATTTTTTATTTTGCTGAGCGCTCTGACACATGGTAAAGGAGATGCAAGTGTCCTTTATAGAGAATTTGTCTATTCATCAGTGTCTATCAGGCATGTACAGTGTGCTCAGGAGTGTGCTGCAATGGAGAGAAATAAGATGACCTCCTAGGCTGGTTGTATTGAGACAGGACCATATGTAGGAGTTATTATTATAGCAATTTTACTTAAAGAGATAGACAGTGAATGAGTGTGGATAGAGAGAAGAGTTCCTAGGACCATTAAACTCCATGGTAGATGATAATTACTTTCAGAACTCTGTGTAGGCATTGGTGCCCTCCTTCTCTTTCTGTGGTGCTCATTGATGGACATGTTGTGGTACTCAAGCCTGTACGTATGTAATGGTTTAGGATTCAGTGACCTTTGACGATCTGGCTGTGGACTTTACTCCAGAAGAATGGACTTTACTGGACCCAACTCAGAGAAACCTCTACAGAGATGTGATGCTGGAGAACTATAAGAATTTGGCTATAGTAGGTAAGACTAGCATCATTCCATGTAGCCTGATGTGAAAGATTATATGAACTCTGAATACACTTTCTTCACTAATAGACTTCCGGGTACTTGGTGGATCTCACAGTGTGGTCTCAGATCAAGAGCATCACCATCTCTCTGTTCGAAATGTACATTCTCAGTCTGTATCTTTGACATATTCCATCAGAAGCTCTGCAGTTGGGGCCCTGCCATCATCTCTCCTGATGAATATGATGCAGTATAATGTAGAAGCATGACAGGTGTAGTTGTCTCCCCATGAGAATGAAGACCTCTTTGTTTCACTTATGTTTTTTCCTATTAGGATAAAAGTCTTAATGTTTTGTAAATGTGTGTATATCAGCCTTAATTGGGCTTTAGGGGTAAGAGGTAATCAGTCTTTTGGGGGCACAGACAAAGGCAATATTTGCATTTTTAGCCCTTTTGAAATAATTTCACTGTTTTTGTTAGAAAAGTAGTTTTCTGAATTGTAGGAAGATTTATCATTTCTTGTGTGAGTCTCTTCCAGTAATGTGTCTTTCTTTGTGTACAGGATGTCAGCTCTTTAAACCCAGCCTGATCTCTTGGCTCGAACAAGAAGAGTCAAGGACAGTTCAGAGAGGTGTTGTCCAAGGTGAGTTTGAAGAACAACCCCAGTCAATAAGTTCAGTATGTTTGTAAATGTAATGAATAAATGGTTAAGATGCACTCTATCTTAGAAGGTAGAGGCCATTTTTTTGTCAGAAGTTAGGAAGTCTTCAACCGCAAATGCTTTTACTGTCTGTCTATTCAGTCTTTCCTGTGATATAACAATATGACCTGTTATGTATGATGTCTGATAATTAAGCTGTGGAATTCATCCTAGAAAAATTGCTTCCTGCCTCATTGCTGAGCATCACTATGGTGGTCACCTTTGAAGTACTCCCCTTGGGAAGCTATGTACCGATGCCAGTGCCTAGTCCACTAGTCTAAGCAATTTTGTAACTCTTTTTCTGGAATGATCTTTAGAGCTGTTGTTGTATTACCCTTGATGTCCTGAATGTCATCAGAATGTCTTCCTTTCAATATTTCCTTTATCTTCGGGTAAAGAAAAAAGTCACTGGGGGGTAGGAGAGTAGGGAGGGTGTTCCAATATAGCTATTTGTTTACTGAATAAAAGCTCCCTCACAAGGGCGGGCTCAGTGGCTTACCCTGCACTTTGGGAGCCTGAGGTGAGAGGATTGTCTGAGCCTACGGGTTCGAGACCCGCCTGGGCAACTTGGCGAGATCTCATCTCTACAATACATCACAAAATTAGCTGGGCGTGGTGGCGTATGCCTGTAGTTCCAGCTACTTGGAAGGCTGAGGCAGAAGGATTGCCTGAGCCCAGTAGGTGGAGGCTGCAGTGGCCATGAGTGTGCCACTGCACTCAAGCCTAGGTGACAGAGTGAGACTCCAACCCAAAACCAAAAAAAACTCCTTTGCAGACAGTGCTGTTTGAGCTGGTGCATTGTTGTGATGCAAAAGCTTCTTGGGGACCATTTTTGGGCACACCTTTCTCATGCCAAGATTTTCCTATTTCTCTATCAATGTTTGTTTGGTCTGCTATGCTTCTCACAGTCAGCTGACGATTTTGACATACAATTCGGCAAATTTGTGCAATGTGTTTATCAGTTCTGCTCGTAATGGCTGTCCTGACCGCTCTTCATCAGTGACACTTTTGCCCCCCTCCGAAAAACACTTAATCCATTTGTACACTGCCGTTTTCTTCATGACATTATCCCCATAAACTTGGACTAAGATGTTCCTGATTTCACTTCCGCTGTTGCCAAGTTTAACAAGAAATGTAATGTTTGTTCATTGCTCTAATTCAAACTCTGACATTCTCACAACGATAGCTCTGGTGGCCATTTCAGAAAGAGTTCCAAACTGCTTTGATGGGTGGACTAGCTGCTGGCTTAGTGCATAGCTTCCCAAGGGGAGTACTTTGAAGGTGACCATAATGATATTCAGCAATGAGGTGTGTAGCACTTTTTCTAGGGTGAGTTCATGAACTTAATTGTCAGAACTTGTACGTGACCTAATTGTACCAAGTGGCAGCTATTTCTTTCTTTCTTTCTTTTCTTTCTTTCTTTCTTTCTTTCTTTCCTTCTTTCTTTCTTTCTTTCTATTTTCTTTTCTTTTTTTTTTTTTGTTTTTGAGTTGGAGTCCCACTCTGTCACCTAGGCTGGCGTGTAGTGGCATACTCATGGCCACCCCAGTATTGACCTCCTGGGCTCAAGCGATCCTTCTGCCTCAGCCTTCCAAGTAGCCAGAACTACAAGCATGCACTACTTTATCCAGCTAATTTTTTTGATTTATTGTAGAGATGAGGTCTAGCTAAGTTGCCCAGGCTGTTCTCAACCATGGGCTCAGGCAATCCCTCACCTCAGCCTCCCAAGGTGCTGGGATTACCGACTTGAGCTATCGCGCCCAGTCAGCTATTTCTTTAATCCTTACTCTGGTTATATTTCATCTTTATGTAACACCTATATAAATTAAGTGTTGGATGAAACACCATGTCCTTTGAGATTTAAAAATAATTGAATCAAGACTTCATTTTTGTAGAGATCCAGGTCTCACCCCAATATCCAAAGAGGCTCATTTTTTTTCTTTTTTCTTTTTTTTTTTTTTGAGTTGGAGTCTCACTCCATCGCCCAGACTGGAGTGCAGTGGCCGCTCCTGGCCACCGCAGCCTCAACCTGCTGATCTCTGGTGATCCTTTCGCTTCAGCCTTTCAAGTAGCTGGAACTACAGGCGCACGCTACAACACCCGGCTAATTTTTTTGATTTATTGTAGAGATGAGATCTCGCCAAGTTGTCCAGACGGGCCTCGAACCGCGGGCTCAGGCAATCCACTCACCTTAGCCTCCCAAAGCGCGGGATTACAGTCTGAGCCACTGAGCCAGGCTTAGGGCTCATTTTTCTCAGGGCCCTCTCTTACTCTGAGTTTTGATACCTGCCAGCCTATTGATTTCACATGATTCTCACAATTATGGCAGGTCTAGTTCCTTCATTTTTCCTGACAAGTAACATAGCCATATCCGTAATTTAAAATAGAAAAAAAAACAACTATTAGGCTGGGCACAGTGGCACACATCTGTAATCCTAGGACTTTAGGAGGCCAAAGCAGGAGAGTTGCTTGAGTCCAGGAGCTCAAGACCAGCCTGGGCAACACAGCAAGACCTTGTCTCTATAAAATAAAATAAAAAATTAGCCAGGGATGGTGGCACGCACCTGTAGTCCCAGCTACCTGGGATGCTGAGGTGGAAGGATCCCCTGAATCCAGGTCAAGTCTGTGGTGAGGCATGATTGAGCCACTGCACTCTAGCCTGGGAGGCAGAATGAGACCCCAATTCAAAAATAAAATAAAAATAAAATAAAATAATTATATATCCCCATGGCTTCATTCTGCTGTCACCTCGCTGGGACATTCTCCAATCATCCTTTTAAAAATTGCACCCATAAATGACTAAGTTTTTTTTTTAAAGAATAGATAAGTAAATAAATAAAATTGCACCCAGATCCTCTTCTGTTGCAACTGCCAGTTCCCCTTATTCTGCTCTGTTTTTTCCACAGCACCATCTTCTGGCACACTATATAACTGACTTATTTGTTACGTTTATTGACTATCTTCCCGCACTGGAAGATGAACTCCACACAGGCAGGACTTTTTATTAGTTTAATTCACTGCTGAATCCCCAGCACCTAGGACAGTGCCTGGCACAGAAGAGATGCTCAATAATTATTAATCGAGTGAAAAATCTTACGTGAAGTCTTGGTGGTATGGCAGATTTTGCTAAAAATGTGCAGTGATGAACTGTCTACATCCTTGCTACTCATGGTGTGTTCCTGGACCAGCAGCATCACTATTACCTGGGAACCTGCCAGCAATGCAGTACAATGCAGTGTCTCAGGCCTCACCCCAGACCTTCTGAATTGGCATCTATATTTAAACAAGACTCCCAGATGATTCATAGCACATTAACATTTGAAAAGCACTCGTCTATATTGCAACAATGTAAACAACTTAAACATGAATTTTAGACATCCCTGTTCTTTTTTTTTTTTTTTTTTTTTTTTTTTGAGTTGGAGTCTCACTCTGTCGCCCAGACTGGAGTGCAGTGGTCGCTACCGGCCACCGCAGCCTCAACCTGCTGGGCTCCGGCGATCCTTCCGCCTCAGCCTTTCAAGTAGCTGGAACTACAGGCGCGCGCTACCACGCCTGGCTAATTTTTCGATTTATTGTAAAGATGAGGTCTCGCCAAGTTGCTCAGGCGGGTCTCCCTGTTCTTAAAAGACTTTTCTTGGCCTGGTGCGGTGGCTCAGCCTGTAATCCCAGCACTTTGAGAGACGGAGGTGAGAGGATTGCCTGAGCCCGGGGGATCGAGACTAACCTAGGCAACTTGGCGAGACCTCGTCTCTACAATAAATCACAAAAACTAGCCAGGTATGGTGGCGTGCGTCTGTAGTTCCAGCTGCTTGGAAGGCTGAGGAGGAAAGATCGCCTGAGCCCAGCAGGTTGAGGCTGCGGTGGTCGTGAGTGTGCCACTAGCACTCCAGCCTGGATGACATAGTGAGACTCCAATTAAAAAAAAAAACAAAAAAACACAAACTTATCAAGAAATTGGTAACAGTGGTTCGTGCCTGGGGGCCAGGTTCAGTGGCTCATGCCTGTAATCCTTGCATTTTGGGAGACTGAGATGGGAGGAACACTTGGGGCCAGGAATTCAAGATGAACCTGTGCAACATAGCAAGACTCCATCTCCACAAAAAAGTAGAAAAATTAGCCGTGTGTGGTGGTGCATGTGCCTGTAGTCCCAGCTACTAGAAAGGCTGAGGCAGAAGGATCACTGGTGCCCAGGACTTCAAGACCGCAGTGAAGGCCAGTCATGGTGGCACATGACTGTAATCCCAGCACTTTGGGAGACTGGTGTGGGAGGACTGCCTGAGCCCAGGAGTTTGAGACCAGCCTGGGCAACATGGCGAGACCTCATCTCTACAGAAAATAAAAAAATTAGCTGGGTGGTGGTGGTGCACACCTGTAGTTCTAACTACTTGTAAGGCTGAGGCCATGATTGTGCCACTGTACTCCAGCCTGGGCAACAGAGCAAGGCCTTGTCTCAATAACAAACGAAAAAAATAAATAAAATTGAAAACAGTGATTCTCTCTGGGGCATGGACCTGAATGCCTAGGGGATGGTAATGGGAGGAATAAACTATTCCCTAGGTATAATTTTGTACCTTGTGTATACAGTTATTAGCTTTTTAAAAGTGATTGATTGCTTGTAAGATAAATTGTACGTAATAGAAGGTGCTCAGCTACTTTTCCACGGGACGTTTCTCTCTGGCCTCCCTTCCCTGTTGTCTCTCATCTTGCTGTTCCTATCTCTCATTCCAACTCTTCCCCAGACCAGCATAAAGAATATGTCTCTACTGATACCTGTGGAGAAGGCAGAAAAGACTACAGAAGGTTTGAGTTTTAAGGGACAATTTCTTTACCTTTTCTGTATTTATGTAGGGGAGAATGTCCCTGGCTTATCTCTTACTTCCTCACCTTCCTTTAGAGGAGGGGCTGGTCGGGGACTCAGGCATCTGGACGTGGTGGCTCATGCCTGTAATCCCAACACTTTGGGAGACTGAGGCAGGTGGATTGCTTGAGCCCAAGAATTGGAAACCAGCCTGGACAATATAGTGAAACCTTATCTCTACAAAACAAAAAGAAAAGAAAAGAAAAGTCAGGCGTGGTGATGCACCTCTATAGACCCCAGCTACTCAGGATGGGAGGTCACAGCTGCTGTGAGCCATGATCATCGTGGTCATGCCACTGCACTCCAGCCTGGGCAAGAGAGTGAGACCCTGACTCAAAAAAAAAAAAAAAAAAAAAGCTCCAGGGCCGCCAGGAAAACCAGCAGCAACAGCAGGTTTTCCAGCAGCAATCTCCAGGGTGTTCTTGCCATGAGTGTGGAAAGTCACAGCCATGGCTACCTGTACCAGCCTCGTTTGCTTCTTCACCATCCCTGCCAGGCTCATGAGGTCCACCAGCTGCTGCTGGCCTGGAGGCACACGCACTTGGCTGAATTGCCTTCCCAGCACCCAAACAGCAGCCTTTCTGCCCCTGAATGAAGTACTAGGTGTGATACTCATTGGGTCGCTCCCCTTCTGCTGGTATCCGTTGCCTGTACCTGTGCCCCTGCTTGTCTGTCCCTACAGTAGTTCAAAGCATATAAAAAGCAGAGCATGGAGGACTCCAAAAGAGAAGGAAAAACCCCGGGACCTCACAGGGAGGCCGTGGCTCAGCCAATAGGCTAGTGTGACCAAGTCAGGTGGACAAGAAAAACCTGTGAATGACTCCTCCCAAGAACTGCAGGGGCCCTGGCCAATCTCTGCTGCCCACATGAGGAGAGGACAACCTCCAGGCCTGCCCAACACCCAACAGCTGAGTAGTGAGGACCCCATGGTGGACTCTAGGCAATTTGCTGAAAATCAAATAAAGGAAGGCCAATTTGCCAGCTTCCCTAAGCAATTGAAGATGTTTTTCAAACTTTTCATTTTTGTGCCTCTTGGCTATTTTCAGTGCCAAAGGACAGATTTTCCTTAAGCGCACTCTACTGCTTTCCCTGTTTAAGCAGCTGTAAGTGTTCTCCAGTTCCAGAGGCTTCCACACGAATACCCAAACTGGGATGTCACAGCCACTTCACAGGTGGGGACCGAGGGGATGTAGGGCAGGATCCAGAATGGGGGCAGGGCTGGGGTCAGGACTGGACCAAGCAACTAAATGTTTTAACTAACTAAAATTAAGAAAAATACTCAGCCATTTTAAAAAAATTTTGAGTCAGAGTTTCACTCTGTCACCCAGGCTGGATGGAGTGCAGTGGCACGCTCACAGCCACCCCAGTGTCGACCTGCTGGGCTCCAGCGATCCTTCCGCCTCAGCCTTCCAAGTAGCTGGAACTACAGGCGTGGGCTACCACGCCCAGCTAATTTTTGATTTATTGTAGAGATGAGGTCTCACCAAGTTGCCCAGGCGGGTCTCGAACCCATGGGCTCAGGCAATCCACTACCTCGGCCTCCCAAAGTGCTGGGATTACAGGCTGAGCCACCGTTTTTAGAGCCATTGTTTTTAAGAGCAGTTATCCAGGAGGTGGAGTAACAGGTGGATTTTTCTTTCTCGCATGTTTGTGTATTACCATAACTGTTTACAATGATTTATGATGAGCAAAAATAATTCTGGCAGCTTTCTTTGTGCAGGAAAACATGTATCAAAGCCAATGTCATAAGGGCTGCCCATTCTCAGAGCCCTCCAGTTATTCCACAGGTCCTAATAAGTCCTTGCGTCTGTCACCTTTAACAATGTAGGCCGGGCTCGGTGGCTCAGCCTGTAATCCCGCGCTTTGGGAGGCCGAGGTGAGTGGATTGCCTGAGCCCGCGGGTTCGAGACCCGCCTGGGCAACTTGGCGAGCCCTCATCTCTACAATAAAAGTCCAAAAAAAATTAGCCGGGCATGGTAGCGCGCGCCTGTAATTCTGGCTACTCATAAGTCTGAGGCGTAAGGATCGCCAGAGCCCAGCAGGTCAAGGCTGCGGTGGCCGGGAGCGGCCACTGCACTCCAGTCTGGGCAACAGAGTGAGACTCCAACTCAAAAAAAAAAAAGTATTTCCAGCATCCCATAATACTCTCTATGTATGCACTCCATACATGTGCTTTTTTGCCTCACATATCATCTCTGACCTCCTAAAATCTGACAAACTAAACTGTCTCTTCCAATATACTCAGTGAAATCCTTCCTTGTCCCAATTTTCTCACATTATGAGACCTCTCCTCCCTGTCACGCTTGTTGTGTCAGAAGTGTAACATTTTTATTTTTTCTACTTCCTGTTACTTTTATAAAAGACTAAGGTATGAAATGCCATAAAACGGTTGTTCTGAAACTTTTTTGAAAGCAACCAGCTCTCCTCTGGCACGCAGGCTTTCTTAGCAGTTGGGTAGCTATCCTTGGGGGAGGGCCCATGAGTCCCCACTCCCAATAGGTCCCTGGAGTCCCCTCTCTCCCTCTGCCCCATGGCGCTTTCACACACCCATGGCCAGGGTTTGAAAACGACTGTTCTTAAGTCACTGCCAGACATTGCTCTGGTGACTTGGTCGAAAGTGAGCTAACGGCTGCCAGCAGGGCCACCATGCCAAAGCTTGGAACTAGTGGCTGTTCATTGCCTGACACAGCACAATCTGGATTTGGCATATAAAAAATGAGCAAAGAGTGTCACCAGGGAATGTGTAAAAGGTGGTTTCCATAAGAACGCAGCAAGGTAGAGGACTGCACAAGAAGGGTTTTCTCTTGGAAAACAAGGTGTATCAGAATCGCTCCATTTCTCCAGCCACGCAGAGCCTCTGTGTGTTACCGTCTGTCTCTTTCTGGAGAAGCTCAGAGGTCTAGTCAAACCCTCTGCAACGTAGAAGGTCTGACTGACCCCAGGATTAGAAATCAAATTTTAAATCCTTCCAGTAATGTTTTAAGACACTGGAACACTCTACCCAGGAAAATGGGCCTCTGACTTGGGTTTTATTGTTGTGCAGGGTTTTTTGTTTTTGTTTTTGTTTTGTTTTGTTAGAAAGGAAAAGGGCTTTCCAATGGGTGTGCAGTTGCCTGAAGGGGAATGGATGGGGTGCCCTCTTGAGGTCTCAGAATGCCAGGGCTTCTGAGAAGTCTGACTTGATGTGCCTCACATGCTGCACAGAGCTGAACTTTCTGGGTCCCCATGCCACCTCCTTGGGCAGGGCCTGGGGACTGGCCAGCGGGAGTTGGAATGCAGGTTAGGATAGGAAAGGTGTTTCAAGGATTTCTGTCTAAAGAGGGCATGCTCTGTGTGGATCCGCTGGCTACTCATTCATCTGCTCCACTGACATCTGCTGAAGCCTGCTCTGAATCCCTCAGGACCCATGGGACCAGTCCCTGCCTCACAGAGCCCACCGAGCCATCCTGTGGGTGACTTCAGCAACTCCTTGCTCATTGCCTCTACCCTGCCCCAGTCTTGTGAACATCAGGAACAAACTCAGGTTAAATCTAAGGACCAGAATTCCCCTTCCCCATCCTTCTTCCCATCAAACTCTCTCAACAAGGAGGACGACACTGTCGGTGCATCCATTTCTGGGACAAATCCTCCATCCTACCACACAGGGGGCTGTGCTTCATTCTCTACATGTAACCCCACGCTGTATTCTGCTGCTTTTTCATCCCTATCTGGCCCTCATGGTCCTCCTACTGATGGCCAGACCTCTGGCCTGGGTCCTTACTTCCAACCCTGCATCCTCAGCCCAACCCCTTGCCCCCCAAATGTTCAGCAGAATGTCCACTGCCTACTGCCACTCTCTTCCCTTCATTCCAAACCAGCTCCAGAGATCCCACCTTGGCTAGAGTGTCTTTTCCAACTAACATATGCAGGCACCGAGCTGTTTAATGCATGTGTTCCTATTGAATCCTGTGGGGGAGATACTGTTTCATAGAAAGGGATTCATGGAAGTCAAATAACTCAGCTAGTTAACAACAGAACTGGAACTCAAGACTTTCATTCATGGGCTAAGACAGTAACTCTTTTTTTTTTTTTGAGTTGGAGTCTCACTCTGTTGCCCAGGCTGGGGTACTAGTGGCATGCTCATGGCCACCCCAGTGTCGACCTGCTGGGCTCAGGTGATCCTTTCACCTCAGCCTTTCAAGTAGCCAGAACTACAGGTGCATGCTACCACGCCCGGCTAATTTTTTATTTTATTGTAGAGACAAGGTCTCACCAAATTGCCCAGGCTGGTCTTGAACCCACAGACTCAGGCAATCCACTTGCCTTGGCCTCCCAAAGTGCTGGGATTACAGGCTGAGCCACTAAGCCCGGCCATGCAATAACTTCTTTTTTGTTTTGCGGGGGGAGGGTTAGAGTCTCACTTTGTCACCCAGGCTGGAGTGCAGTGGCATGCTCACAGCCACCACAGCCTCCATCTGCTGGGCTCAGGTGATCCTGCCACTTCAGTCTTCCAAGTAGGTGGAACTACAGGCATAGGCCAAGCATGCCCAGCTAATTTTTTTTATTTATTGTAGAGATAAGGTCTCGCCAAGTTGCCCAAGCTGGTCTTGAACACTTGGTCTTAGGTAATCCTCTTGCCTCCCAAAGTGCTGGGATTACAGGTGTGGGCCGCCACACCTAGTGGCAATAACTTATTAACCATGCCCAGCATGCCTAATGCTAACTAAAAGACTGTGATTTTTTCCTTCCCCTGCCTTACCAAATCACAAAATCCCAGGTTCATTTTACCCCATATGGTTTATACGAAAGATTGATCTGCAGGTACATACATTTGTTAGATTTCTATTCTGATACCCTTATTTCCTAGAGCCTGTGAGTCCTGTGGGAATGCCCAGTTCCTAATGGCAGAACTGGGGTGGGGGAAGAAAGGGGCAGCGAGGCAGGAGGGTCTTGTCTTATTCTTTACATCACTTGGTCTCAAGGTAAGCTCAGTCAAGGGCTGGTCCAGAGCTGATTCCAATTCACTCTGATCCAGATTTCCCAGAACTGGTCCAGAACATCATTCCTTTCCAGGAAAGAACAACAACAGGAAAGTGTTTAACTCAATTTAAACAAAGCAGGTAAGGGCTGGTGACATTTCATTCCTCTCTTGTGGAGCAACTTCAAACATGGAGTCAGCAAACATGCCAGCCACTGGGTAACTAAACCTGAGTCTAAGTCCTGCGTCTGCCTGCCTGAGTTCTTGAGGCTCTAGTCCATCTCAAGGACAGTCCCCAGCCCCTCTGAGGAAGCCAGGTGTACCAGCCAATGGCTGCACAGCCTCTCCCTCTGGGGTCTCCCCCAGCACCCCAAGGCTTAGAGCTCCTCTCCCCCCCCCACTCTGACCCTTCTCCACCAGGGCCTCACTCGGGTTCCTGGCCACAGAGAGCCAACCTCGAGCCCAAAGACTGAAAAAAAAGTTTTAATAAATACAAAAACCTCCAATAATGACTCTGCTCAGCTCAGGGGCAGCAGGAGTGGAGTGAGGGGACCCTTGGTGCTGAGTGAGGATAAATTAAAAATCCCGACAAGCCAGTGACATTATGTACAGAAGGAAAGGGGCTGGGCTTCCAGGGCAGAGGCCGAGGGGGCAGGGCAGGAGTTGGAGCTAAGGTGGCCTGGGTTCTGGCCCAGCTGCCTCTCCCCCCTGTGGAGCTGTGGTTTCCAGAGGTAGTGGGGGAGGGAGAAGAGGCAAAACAGAGGAGCAAAGGCACTGAGCTTCCCACAGGAGAATGCAGGGTCCTCGGTGCCACCCCTTCCCCCAGTCAGGCCCGGTCCTCTTGGTCATGGGGCCCTCCGGCTGCTCCCTAGGGGCCTTCAGCTTTCTCCAGCTCTGGAGCACTCCTGGTCTCTGGGACTGCTGGAGACAGAAGGGAGGGAATGTAGGTGGAGAGGAGACAGAGAGCACAGAAAAAGGCCTGGAGAACAGAGCACAGCATCTCTCTCTGGTCCCAGAAAGGTTAGAATTTTTTTTTTATAGTTGGGGTCTCACTCTGTTGTCCAGGCTGGAGTGCAGTGGCATGATCATGGCTCACCACAGCCTCAACCTCCTAGGCTCAGGCAATCCTTCTGCCTCAGCCTCCCAAGCAGCTGGGACTACAGGTGTGCACCACCACGCCCGGCTAATTTTTTGATTTATTGTAGAGATGAGGTCTCACCAAGTTGCCCAGGCTGGTCTTGAACATGT
>CAUYQG010265166.1:0-30676 GCA_963574415.1 Tarsius wallacei
CCCCCAGAGTGAGACTCAGACTCAAGAAAGAGAGAGAGAGAGAGAGAGAGAGAGAGAGAAGAAAGGAAGGAAGGAAGGAAGGAAGGAAGGAAGGAAGAAAGAAAGAAAGAAAGAAAGAAAGAAAGAAAGAAAGAAAGAAAGAAAGAAAGAAAGAAAGAAAGGATCAAGTAATGTATGTGGTAGTCACCCAGACAACACATTCCTGGATCCCAATGAGTGATCTGGGACAGATGGTGCCCCTGGAGGGGTGCGTGTGTGTGTGTGTCTGTGTGTAGGAGCATGAAAGACACTGAAGCCCTCCTGAGAGCAGTTAATGGGGGAGAGAGGCCACAGAGAGGGCTGGAAGGAGGCACGTGGGCTAGAGGAGTCATGCAAAGGGAAGGACAGGGCTTGTGGAAGCTGACAGGGGTCAGACTGTAGAAACAACCCTACGAGTGGTCACCCCAGTTCCAGTGCAGATGGTGTCCTCACTTGTCTGCCAGGAGAGAGCCAGGCTGCTGTCCTGGGTGCTGCAGCTGATCCTCAGGGCCTCTCACTGGGAAGATTATCCTTCCGTAGAGGACACATCCTGGCTGGCAGCACGGTGTTCTTTCAACTTGGGTGTGACTCATGAGTGGGTCCTGATGCCAATTTGGTATATCAAGATCTGCGGTTAAACATATAGACGAATATATGAGAGAATAGAAAATAGAATGCATTGCACACAGCAAGGTGCATATTATTTCAGTAAACGTTTGTACATGTAGGTCTATAATGGGAATGAATATAAAACATATTTTAAAAAATTGTATGATTGAGAAAAATGTCTGGAAACTCTTGTGGTATTTCAGTCTCTGAAATAGACTTAGCCCTGTGCTCAGGCAGAATGGGGTCCAAATGGCTGCTCTGGGCTCCTGGATAAGTTGCTATTCTGGAACCTCAGTTTCCACATCTGCCGGATGGGGCCAATGACACGGACTTACAGGGCTACTGTGAGGGTCACAGGCAACGGAATATAGAAGGTGTGATTGGTGCATGGAGCAGGCTCACTAAATGCTCACTCCCTGACCCCTTTCCCCACCTGAGCTATGGCGGGGAAGGGGGTGTTTCATGGTGGGTTAGGCCAGGTGCCAGTTCCACCCCTTTTCCAGTGATGGGGCCACCAATAGCCCCACAGCAGCCCCTCTTGGTGCCAGGCAGAGCTGCCAGTTGCTCTGTCTGAGGTCCCCATGCCTTGTCTCCACTGAAGTTAAGGTTGACCCTCCCCATTTCCATATGGGGACTGCAGATGCTGTGGACTGGGAACCATCTCTCCTCCATCCCTGGTGTATCAGACAGAGCCTGGGGTGTGGAGGGGACAGGACTGCTACAGGACATCTGTCCATCCGTCTGTCTGGGAAGCTGCACTGGTGATTGGGCCACCTGCTTGCCTGTTCTCTCCCCTTTACGCCACCTGACAGACTTACACAGAAAGCCAGCCTGGCCAGACCTGCCCCCTGAGTTGGTGGCACGGGGGAAGATGAGGGAATTAACTTCTGGCCCGCTGACAGTGGCGCAGCCTGCCAAAGCCGCCCGGGTAATTTGGTTCCTTTCCTTTGTTGACTTGGTGCCAGCGCACAAGAGCGGATTAAGCAGGGAAATTCTGCATGGAGAACTCTCCCCCTTGGCGCTCCAATCCCATTGTCTCCTGAGAATGACAGCCGCTGGTGGTGCCAATGCACACCGCTCCACTGGCACGTCCCCAAACAGATCAGCTTCCCATTCCTGAAAAGAGGGATTTGTTAAAGAACTGGAGTTAAAAGAAAGAAGGAGAGGCAGGAGAGGACAGGCTGCGGAGTAAAAGTTACGCCTGGTTTGTTAATTAAAGGAGCAAGGTCCTCTAATGCTAATGCCAATGCCAATGCCTGCAGGGGACGTTGGTGCTCCCCAAACTCCTCTGGGGGGGTGATTTCAACTCAGTCCACGCTTCCTGACTATTAGCCTTGCTGCTGGTTGGTGAGGTGGAGATGAACATCTAGCCCCTCTAGGAGAGATGCATCAGAGTTCTCCATGTCCGAGAACACACACCCAAAAAACTAGGATAATCATGGGTAATATTTATTGAGCACTTACTATATGCCAGGCACTGTTCCAAACATTGTATTCACATCAACTAACCCAATGATCCTAATAACCCCATGAGGGCTGTGTTATTGGTTGTTATCATTATATCCCCACTTTAAAGATGGGAAATATAGGTGTAGACGGTGGTCATCTGTTTATGTTAACAACTGCTCTCTAGAAAAAAATGAAAATCAAAACAAGTCCTGAAAACTGCAATGTTTGACACTTCCTGTGGTGCCCACACTTCCTCTCACCAAGCTGACTTTCAGCTCCCCACAGGAGACCACTGGATAGGGTTTTGGGAAGAGTCATACACAGTCAGCTCACGAGCTGGCTCCCACACTCCACTGGGTGTTTAGAAACTTTTCCATGCTCACGCAGCAGGTGGTGGAATCGAACTTTGTGCCTGGGCTTCCTGGTTCCTGAGCCTATTCTCAACTGCTGTGCCACTCAGCCTCTGATGGTGGACGGAGGGAGTTGTTTAGAGGCATCTCAGTTCCTGACTCACCGACAATCATCCTGGTCCCTCTCTTATAAGTGACCAAGCCCAATAACTCTTGGTTCAAGAAACCTGTGCATCCCACAACACTTTTTCTGAGTTAGAACAGAAAATGTTGAGCCACTTTTAGTATCCAGGTAAAAAATTTGTAATCACTAATGAGGCCTTTAAATCCTCTCTTTGGGTTGGGCTCAATAGCTCAGCCTGTAATCCCAGCAATTTGGGAAGCTGAGGGAACTGGATTGCCTGAGCCCACAGGTTTGAGACCAGCCTGGGCAACTTGGTGAGACCTGTCTCTACAATAAATAAAAAATTAGCTGGGTGTGGTATCACATGCCTGTAGTTCTGGTTACTTGGAAGGCTGAGGCAGAAGGATCCCCAGAGCCCAGCAGGTCGACGCCGGGGTGGCCATGAACATGCTACTACACTCCAGCCTGAGCGATGGGAGTGAGACTCCAATTTAAAAAAAAATCCTCTCTTTGTATATAATTTCCATTCCATTATCAGAGCATGTTAGCGAGAAATTCAGTTAAAATTCTTCACCCCAAATTAAAAAAATAAACCCCTGCTGCCAGTGTCCCCCTTCTGTGTATGCTGCATGCTGGCTGATTTACCTTCTCAACCCTGGTTGTCCTAATAGCCTCCTTGCTGGAATCTTCTGTGGCTCCTACTACCTACGGATCAAGGCCAGCTTTTTAGTTTGGTGTTGAAGACCTGTCAAGCTCCTATGCACGCATGCGTGCATCCGTCTATATGCTACACAAGCACTCTACCAAGTGAAGTATAACCCTCTCAAACTAAGTCCTATTATTTTTCATTCATTCTTAGAAAGAATCAGTCATCACCGAGCATTTATCATGCACTATGTTCTGGAGACACAAAGGTAGATACATATGACATAGACTTTGCTTTTGAGGACTGTGTCTCCCAGGCAAATCTGACTGTTTTTCTTGCTGAAATACTCTATGCTTTTGTACATACTATTTTCTTCACCTGGAAGACCTTCTCTATATTTCTGAACATGTACTTTTATTAGTTGTTCAAGGTTCTGATGAGACCTCCTTCATGAAACACCCTCGCCCCTCGCTGGTCCCCTGCCTCACCCCACCAAGCTGAAACTGATCACACCTTCTCTGAACTCCCATCGCAATCCTTCACCTCCTCTTGGGACTCTGCTGTTTCTGTCTTAGATTAAAGTCATCCGTATCCATGTCCATTCTCTGTCGTTAGAACCTGCCTTCCTGGGGCTTCAGGACTGGGTGGATTCACACTTATATCCCCTCAGGAAGCAGGTGAGCAGGAAGTTACAGTTGGGTGAAACAAAGAAACCTCAAAGGTGAAAAAATGCTGGATTCATCACTGTGACTGTATCACTACTCTTGGCACAAGAGTGTAACTAAGTCCTTTCCAAATGGAAAATGGCTACTTTAGAGCTATTTGGGATCCTTGAAAATTGCATGGTGTGTCTTCTATTCCTCTTTAACATTTTTCCCCCCACAAGTAGCTTCATTAAAATGACAATCACTTCTGGGAACAAAATAATAAATTCAAACACAGAATATTAGAGTTTGAAGGGACCTGCAAGACCCTGTTCGTTTTAGCCTCTAATTTTAGTTCTAAGAAAATTGGGTCGAGAGAGTCAAAATAACTTACTCATATTACCTTGAGTGACCACAGTTTATTATTGTCCAGTGCATCATAATAATTGTTTATAATGGTATAGTCATTCATTCTGCCAGTCAACTATGTGTCAGGCAAAAGGTGATTCTAAACCATCACGAGAAAGATAAAATATACTGGTTAGTGCAATTCTTCAGAAATATTTTCATTAACAGTAGCAAAAAAGAAATCAAAAACAGCTCATAAAAGGTAAATTTCAGTTATCTGGAGAAGTTACCTATGTGGAGTGTTCCATTTTACATGTTCAGAGTGCAGTAATACAGGGCTGTATAAGTCCAGTGACCACATTTCCTGGTTCGCAGGGGACAGGTTTACACCTCTTGTCCCAGCACAATGAATAATGGTACTTACTTTCACTCACAAAAGTGTTCTGGCTCGGACAATAAATTATATTGGTATCATATGTGTAAAGATTAGTAGTTTTTGTTTTTAGAGCTATAACATTATAAGAGCAGTTTTAAAGTAATAGCAGGTTCTAAGCAATGTGTCACTGATCTGTTGCTGAGGAACCTTGGACACCTCACGCCTGCCTGCTTATGAGAGAGCTCCTAGAAAAAACCATGAGGAGGGATGCTGGATGATGTTCTCTTTTTTCTCGGGTCGCTCTACTGCGAAGACTTATCCTATGCTGGAAGCAGGTTTATCAATTTTGCCAAAAATAGAAGCTATAAGCAGTCCTGGGGGTGGGGAGGTAGAGGATGTTGATGGAATGTCATAGGCCAAATGCAAGCCATTCCAGGCATTTTTGCATAAAATCCACTTCCAATCTTCCTACACGAACTTGTCATTAGGTAAATTGCTTTAAAGTATTAAATGAACCATAAAATTATCCATTTGGGAATTGCTAAACTTCCAAAAAATGTGCTTTGCCAATTTTGGATGCTCAAATGGTTTGAATTCTCTTTCACTGTCTAACTCCCACTTCTTTGGTGTTAATACCCCAAAGATGACTTGAAAGGAAGGTGTATGGGGGAAACTCACTCCTTAGGCTCTCAAGAATGCTTGTCAGAGGCCCTAAATAATATATCATCCAACCCCTATTGCACATCTCTATAGAAACAGGACTGACAAACAAGGTATCCTGGATTATTGGAAAGATATTAGTACCCAATTTCCATCTGTGTCTTGCTCCACGGCAGGTGTTTCTTACCTGAGCTCCTGTCTCTCATTGGTCCCCTCACAGCTCACCCTCTCTGCTATAGCCTGAGAGATTTTTCTGGAACAAGGAGACACAGGCAATTCAGAATCCTGCTTCCAACACTCTGGAAACTCACTACCTGCTGAAATAACGTCCAAGTGCAATACCATGAAGCCCTCCATAAGCTGACTCTTGTGTTTCTTTCTTGTTTCGTTTTCCACTACAACATTTCTTCTATGGTACCCTTTCAAGCTAAAGTAAAAATAAAGGCATGCACCAGAACCAAATGCATCAACTCTTGCTGCCACCAACAGATGGCATGAACAGGCACTTATAAAGTATCACTTTGGACTTCAGAACAAATGGTTATAAGAACAATCTCTGGGAACCAATATTTCTGTAAGCAGAGGAGTTTTTTTTTTTCTAGTTTTTTAAAATCCATCCATCTATCCATTCATGCATCCATCCATCTGCCTGTTCTTTCAGCAGTTGATTGCTTTCTTGATCTGTGCCAGACATTTGAGCTCTGTGGTGATAATACACTGGGGGACAACATTAGCCCTCGTCTCATGATACATAGAATCTAGTAGAAAACTGCTGTATTCCCCCCACATACTTGTCCATTGCCTGTGACTATGCAGCCTTTTTCACCTAGAGGGTCATTATTTATGTTGACTCTCTAGAGAATACTTCCTTAACATTATGACCTAGCTCAAGCACATCCTCCCAAGACCATCTACACCTTCCCATCCACAAAAATGTGGAGTCCTACAGACCCTCAAACAATTTCATGGAGTCAGGCAGACCCACCCACAAGAATCTTGTTTCCTCTTCACTACCCATGGGATCTCAAACAAATTATTTAATCTCTCAGGGCCTCAGCTGCTTAAACTATAAAATGGGAAGAATAACACTTGCTTATCTCATCTCACAGAGTAGTTGTGAGTTTCAAATAAGTGTTTAAATGCCTTAAACTGCAGACATCCTATTTTTAGTTCATTCCCTGATCATTTGCTGAGAGCCTGCTCTCTGGGCCAGGTCTGATTTTGGTGCTACAGATCCATATTTCAGTAGACCCTTCCCCAGAGCAGAAGGAGATGAGTTGAAGGGAGTAGGCCAGTCCCTACTGTTATGCAGTCAGGCCAAGGAGCCTGCAGTTCTCTGGGCTTCTCAGAGCAGGGATGGTGTGATCAAGGTCAGCCCTTTTAGGAACTTGAGTTTACCTTCTTTCTTGACTTCCTTCCTCCATCTCCTTCCATTCCTGGGGAATGTCTTGTTTATCCTCCTGGACACTGGTCTTGAACAAGGTTGTCTTCAAAAATTGTCAGAGACTAGAGCCAGGCTTTGGTCTGCAGTGTCGTAACAGTCCCTGGCTACAGTTGTGTGTTATGGCCCTAGTACATCTGCAGAGTATGTGGGAAGAAAGCAGCCATTCATCCAGATAAATCTTTGCCTGTTGGACTCTTGAATATATGATAGTGAGTTGCTAAGTGGTTCAGTGACATCTTTTCTTTTTTTTCTGTCTGTATGACCCTAAAATTTTGTGGTATTTGGCATCATTCAGTCAGTCATTGATTTGATTTACCCTGAACTGATCTTCGCTAAGGTTCCAAGCTAGGTTAAATCAATGATCTGTTTTCTTTTGTCTCTCAAATTGTATTGCTTTGCGGAATTTTTCTTTGAAAAGCTTTTATTGACTGTTCCTAAAATAAGAAGTGAAATGTTGGATTCTGAACAAAATCTCCTTTCTGAGTAGCTGTGAGTTCTCCACAGTGAATCCACAACAGCTAAGATCTTAAAGTTGAAAGAGTTCACAGAGGTCATTCAGCCCAGTAGTTCCCAGATCTGGCTGATCACCAGAATCATGTGGGGCTTCAGAAAAAGACAAAACAACAACAACAACAACAACAACAGCAGCAGCAGCAGCAGCAGCAGCAGCAGCAGCAGCAGAATGAATGAATGAACCAGAATCTCTGGAGGAAAGTCTTCTATCTGTGAAGAGTGTTCCCAGATGTTTACGCAGCAGCATGTTGGAAGACCACTGTAGTCACAGGCTGACCCAACAGGGCAGCCACCCAAATTTGTGCAGTTTTAGTACTGCACACAACAGTGGAAGCACGTGGGGGATAAAACTTAGATTGAGCTCCAGAGGAAGGACACTTTTTTCTTTGTGTGACTCTTTCAGCCTATAGGATGTGCCTCCAGGCTACATCCATGCAGAAGGCACATTTTTCTAGTAGGCTAATAGGGGCATTGCTATGAAATCCCTAACACTGCAATTATTTGAAAGACCATTCCAATGGTCTTGTTGGATGACTCCTGAGGTAGCCCTTTCCACTGTGGGTACCATGTTACTCTTACTCCTCCTCTGCTTCTCTATTACCTGCAAGTGCCAATACTACTCTAGACCCTGCAGCTCCCTGAACATCCAATCTCTCTTCCCCAAGGGAGGCCCTCAAGGATTTGACGCCATTCAACCTGTTCCTACCAGCTTAGGTTTCTTGGTTAGGATAACCTCATCTCCTTCAGCCATTGCCTGAGTAGCCTGGTTTGATTTTTTTTTGTCCCCATATATAAAAGTCCCCCAGAACCTGGATTGCCCACATGGATGAACATGTCATTTGGTCACTCATCCGTCCTCTCACTCATCAAGGCTCACTGTGCAACTGGTTCACTGTGAACTAGTTACCAGCTTGTCTGAGTCTGATGAGACAGAACACATATGCATACAACAGGTTATGTGGCGAGCGTTTATGCCTTACAGAGAGGCAGCAAGGGATAATAGAAACCTAGGATTCATTGTGAGCTGGTTCCCCAAGCCTCAGGGAAGCTACCCGGTGAGGACAGAGCCTCAACTGCACATGCTCTGTTTGCACCACCCCTGAGGGACCCTTGAAAGCAGCCCTTCCTGGGATTTATACCCCATGGTCACATGAGATGATGTCTAAAGCATTGAAGGAATCTTGTTTGGAGGGAGACTGGAACAGAGTCCAAGCTATTCCAGCCAGCCCTGCCCTGTCTCAGGATGTTGCATTCCCAGCACATTCTAAAGTTATTCTTGAGAACTATACATGAGAATAAGGGGAGAACCAGACTGGTTCAAGGCCACACAGAGAACTGTCCTGCATATCTCATATGCCAAATATTCGACAGTGGTTCACCAAACACCTATTAGACCTGCTACGTTTCCGCCACTTCTCCAACTCTTGGGAATATAGTGATAAGCTACATGGAACATGTTTCTTATTCCATGGACCTTTAAGTCTGGTGGTAGGGAAGACCAGCTACAAGACAAGTAAACCAATGAATAAGAAATATAATTTCAAACAGTGTTAAGTACCAAGCACTTTGCAAGATGTTAAGATGTAAGGAGATGAAAAACATGCATTCTTACAGTAAGTTGCTTACAGTCTAGTGGGGAGATTTGTTCAAATCCACTGTTCCCACCTGGCATGGCTCATGATGAAATTAAGGTTTGTACCAGGGAGCATGAGACAGGAAGGCCTAGGGAAAAGAAGGAGGGGTTCCCCTCTGGAATTAGGCCTTCTCAGCCCAGCAGGAGCAGCCTGTTACTGGTTAGGATTTTTCTACTTTTTCTTAAATAACTCTGGCTTACTATATTGTTTTTAAGGTCATGTTGGGTAGACTTGACTTGATTTTAGAGTCTGACTTTTTTTTTTTTTTCTTTTTAGGGTAGAAGGAGTTTTCTGTGAGAAAAAATATTCCATGTTGCAATTCCCATTTCAGTCTGGTGGGCCTTGGAGCCAAAATAGTTTGTGCACTAACTGCTAAGCTATGCAGAGATGGGAGATATTCGGCTCCTTCAATCTGGTAGGCTTGGCAGGGTAAGCTCTTGGTAACAATGACTTCCTATATACCAGCCACAGTATAAAAACTGTGGCCTGTGTTTTGTCTTGCTCTGTGCCCTCTGGGGCCAATTCCAGCGCCGAGCTCTCTTTGAAGTTTCCGCGCCTGGACTGGCTTCACAGGCTCTGAAGCCAGATGAGAAATGGACCCATTATTAATGGGGGCAAAGCACTTGCACCCTCTTCATACAGTGTGGGTGGCATTGGGCTTCCATGGGATACCCTAGGGCAGAGTGTCAGGCTGCTCAGAGCGCTAGTGCCGGGCTTGGCACTGGCTTCTTCTGGGACCTGTTGGCACTGAGTGTCAGTGGGCAGTGGTGGCTTTCCTGTGTTTAGCTGCTGAGCAATGAGAGGTTACTATGGACAGATGATGGGCTTGGGGGAATCATGCACCAGGAAAGTCGATTCATTCACTGCCTAATTGATTGATTCACTCATTCAAACGTTCACTAAGCTCCACTCTGTGCCAGAGCTTGTGACCTTCCACTTCTCAGGAAACAAAGGCCCGTAAGTGTCTAGTAGAGAAGATGGACCTGCAAGCGACTCAGCACAAAGCAGAGTTATGAACACCCTGGGACAAAATCTGGGGAGCTGGGAGTGAGGTGCAATAAAGAAAGTCATCAATTCTTCCTGACTGGGGTGATTAAAAAGGGCTTCACGGAGAAGGTGGTGTTCGAATTGTATTTTAAAAGTTAACATCAGAAACCAACTAATGATATGGGAGTATGGGTGTACTGCATTACGATGGGACACATTCAACTGTTTAAAAAGGCTTCACCAAGATTTCTGAGCACAAGTAGTGTGTAATGACATAGTTCTATTTAGAAAGATGTCACAGAAACAAGAGAGTGTTTTGGTCTAGAAGTCAAGTTGGTTGACTCACCTATGAAATGAGATACATGGCCAACTTCAGCAATATTTCATCATTTAATAGGAAGGTTTGAAATGGTTGACATGGGGTGGAGAGTGGAATCTTTTGCTAGAAGAAGATCCTTCTGAGGAAAGCTGGGCTTGTGGAACATCTGTCAACCTTATGATTGAATGATTTCCAAGGCCCTTTCCAGCCTGATACTTGAACCCTGATCTCAGTTTGAGTCCAGACTGTCAACTCAGCTGTGCAACCTAGGGCAAGTCACTCTCTTTCTTCTTCCCTCATTTCTACATCCGTGTGATGACAAAATTGGACAAGATGACCTGGAGACCGTGCTCCTTGGCTTTACAGACCAAGATCTACAGATTCAAATACATTGTCTGTGTAGGGGGATTTGGTTATCGGGAAAGAATAATTATACTTATTTATCAGGTACTTCCTATAGACCCAGACACAGGACTAGGTGTTTTGCATACGTTACTTCATACATCACTTATCATACATTACAACCAGCACAGAAGTCTCTTGAGGCAGTTATCATTTTCATTGTTTTAGAAATAGGAAAACAATCCCAAAGAGGTTAAAGATGTGGACACAATTCTCTGGAGTAGCATGAAGAAACAGGAGAGGTGACAGGGGCCTCTACCTTTCAGTCCAGGGCTAGTTTTGTCATTCCATATTTTTATATCCCTGGTGGTGTTGCCCTTTTTTCTGGGTTGCCTGGTCAGCACAGTGGGCTGCTATGCAGGGTGAAACCCTGGGCCTATCCTTGTGGAGTCCCAGAGTGCTATGATGGCCACAGTATCTGCTAGCCTAGAGCACAGTCAGGCCACATACCCAGGAAAACCCAATGGCCTCATGTGAGGGAGTTGCTTGGCTGGACAGACAAGAGGGACTGTGAGATCCAAGATGGGACAGATCTCAGTGTCAGGGGAGCTCAGAGTCAGAGGAGCCTCTACTTTGTCATGTGCTAGGGGGCTGGTGTCTTGTGTTGGGGAAACAGAGGCAGAGGGTCCAGTCAGAACCACATGTGCGGTTAGTTTCTGGAGCAGTAAGTGTACTCTAGATGTCTGAGGGAAAGGGATGCAGTTTCAGCAAGAAACACATCAGAGGAGCTGGAACAGCCCTCAAGGGGCGCACGTGTCCTTGTGTGCTTTCCCATGTGCAACAGAAGTGCATGCAAGTATATCCATATGGCTGGTGTGCATGGGTATGCATGAGAAACATGGGTGCTGTGAGCATGTGTGTCAAGAGGTATGTGTGAAGGAAGTCTGTGGATGTACATGCATGCTTGAGGGGTCCCAGAAAAAAGGGAGTCAACTACAGTATCTGAACTTGACAGCCCTCCCCACTGTGTTCCCCACAGACAGCAGTGTCTGGTTTCTGTGTTTTAGCGTCTTCACTGCAAAGAAGCATCTTTTTGTTTTGCTTTATTTTGTTTTTCTAAATCTTCCATTTTTTTCATTGTTACAATATAGAAGACACTAATTTTGTTCCTTCGCTGACACTTACCTACTGGGGATGTAAAGGTAAAAAAAAGAGATCCTTGTCCTCAAGAATCCGTTATAAGGAAACTGGACATGTGGCTTGGGTTTGTGTGTAATGTGAGTGTGCTGGGAAAATATGTCTTTAAAATCTGTGTATAAAAACCAGTCCATTATGAAGGCATGCTTTATCTGGATCTAGTTTATACTCACTCTTAGCACCTTCTTCAGCTCCCAGTTAAAATATTGCTCTTATTTTGGCTATTACCATAGGTTCTACCCACAGACACCCTAGAATGTCTAGAATAGGCTGTCCATTTGGCCATGAGAAAGGTCCTTGATTTGAACAGAGCAAGGCCAGACTTGGACAACAAGTATTTTCTAACCACCAAAGGGCAAGCTTAGAGCAAGCTGTGGAGAATGCACTATCAGAACTCAGGACAACAAAGACTAGGACCCCCGTCTCCCACCCCAGGGCAGGACTGGGCATGCGCAGTGCCTCAGGAAGACTTTGTAATGAATGTCTGAGGGCAGGTGGGAGGACGGAAAGTGGGAGGAGGAATTTCAGTGGCTTCTGGTGCTGAGGAATCTGTGTCTGTCCTCACCTGTGACTCATGGGCCTTGCCTTCTCTCCATGAACCAGACTTGCTGGAGCTGACTGCCTTCTCCCGCCAGACTATGGCCTCATACAGTCATGTCTCCCCCATGCATTGAGCTCCTTTGGGAAAGTTGCTGTAAAATCATAGGGTGTTATTACCTTACGGGACACCAAAAGGTCACTGAACCAGGGGGTGAGCACTGCAGTCTATAAGGCCTGTGGGTGTCTACCTGCTTTCAGGTTCTGTTTCTATCTCAGGCCTTTGATGCCATGAGCGGGTCAGGGGAGCCAGCGGTCTTGCTGGTGAGACCATGGCCAGGCCAGCCAGAGGAACAATTCTAGGAAGATATCATCCTGCCCATCTGCCTGGATACAGGAGGCCATATGTCCCTTGGGGGGGTGAAGTATTGCTGAGGTTTGAGGCCCTGTTCCCTCCGAGGGTAGACAGTGCTGTTGGTTTTGTGGAAACTTCCCAGCAAGGCAACTGTGGAGAAGCTTGGCTAACATATTCCTCGCCCCAATTTTGAACCCGTTAAGAGATGGGAAAGACTAGTAATGAGCTTCCGCTCTACTGTACTAGGGGCATCCTAGGGCCTTCATGCTACTTATCTAGTTTGATCCAGACAGCATGGTGTGAGTTGGAAATTATGGTCTCTGTGCTCTAGAATATAAACCGTGGCCTGGAGCTGGAATAGCAGCCTGAGCTTTCAGAGCCAGCACCTCTGAGTCTGACGCCAGCACTGTCCTTGGTGCCCCCTACCCTAAGGAGTCTCCCCACACGTGTCCACAGTTCCTACTTCAGCTCACTCCACTCTCCCGCCTCCTCCCAGCCTTCCCTTTTGTGGCCTATTTGCCTTTCTAACAAAAGCCACCCTTTCCCTCCCGGTCATCTACCTAGCCTGAGGGGTCCCAGAAACAAGGGAGTCAACTATAGTATCTCAACTTGACGGCCCTCCCCACTGTGTTCCCTACAGATGGCAGTGTCTGGTTTCTGTGTTTTAGTGTCTTTACTGCAGAGAAGTGTCTTTTAGTTTTGCTTTATTTTGTTTTTCTATATCTTCCTCTTTTTGTTTCATTGTTACAGTATAGAAGACACTAATTTTGTTCATTCGCTGACACTTACCTCCTAGGGTTATAAAGGTAAGAAAAGGAGATCCTTGTCCTCAAGAATCCCAGAGTCTATGAGAGGAGGCAGAAGGGTAAAATATGACTAACTCAGAGCTAACTGTAGGCCAGGCACTGTTCTAAATGCTGTGTGAGTCTCACGCCATTTGATTCTCACGACAGCCCTCATGTGTAAGTACAGTTATTAACCTTGCCATGGCGCACTTAGTCACTCTATTATCCTGCCTTCTGGGAAATGTGTGATCCAACACTGTGTGACAATGTCATTTAGGGATGCTGGAACACAGAGCAAGGGAAACTGGTTTTGCTAAAGGGGTTGGAAGAGTTTGGAGAGGGTAACGAGAAGCTAGGTCTTAAAGTCTGAGGAGTGTAGGAAGTCCTTTCCAGGGGAGGGAGAGGGACAGTGCAGGCCAGTGTCCGGGATGGTTCTGAGGACCTGGCACCCAAGCCCAGACACATCGGGACACACAGCAGCACCTACAGGGTGGGGAACACTTGGTAAGGGCACAGGAGCTGAGTCAGCAAGAGCCCCATCTGCCCGCCTAAAAGATTCGGACTTTGCTTGCTTGGAATGATATGTTAAATGAGTACTGTCAAGTCGTGTTATTCGAGGCAGTTATATGTTCTATAAAGTCACCTAAAACACTGAATTAGTAAGCACTGAACTACAGCTCCTCTGGCCACAACATTTTCATCAACTTATCCATGCAGAATCTTGTTTTTTGTGTGATTCTGTCTGAAGACACTTTATTTAATATACAAGAGGGGACCCAAAAATGTCCTTACTTATTTTTTGGAAAGCTGACCCCTTGAAGTACAGGATTCCCCTGCTAGGTAAGTTTTCTAGGAACGTCATCAGTGTACCAGCTAGCATTGTTGTGAGAGGCTGCGTTTGGTTTCAGTGAATTTCTTTTTGGTGATTCTTTCAGAGAGGTTGCCTATTTCATAAACGGTGATTTACAAGCGCACCTGCCCATACCACACTGAGTGTTCAGCAGTTTTTGACCTCCCTGTTAACCTGATCTCTCTCCAAGCGACCTTTTTGTTTGTTTGTTTTCCTGGATGAAAAGTCCTCAAAAGGAAACATTTTGCTGGTGTCGAAGAGGTGAAACAAAAAAACAGCAGAAGCACTAAAAGGCAGCAAAACTGACAAGTCCAAAAACTTTTTTGAGCAGTGGAAAAAGTGTCTCAATAGGTGTATTGCAAAAAATGGAGAGTACTTTGAAGGTGACTGAAGTTTAAACACGTAAGAATAAATATACAATTTTTTTGTGTGAGTTGGAGTCTCACTCTGTTGCCCAGGCTGGAGTGCAGCGGCACACTCATGGTCACCCCAGCATCGACCTGTGGGGCTCCGGCGATCCTTCTGCCTCAGCCTTCCAAGTAGCCAGAACTGCAGGCACGCGCTACCACGCCTGGCTAATTTTTTGTTATTATTTTGTTGTAGAGACGAGATCTTACCAAGTTGCCCAGACTGGTCAATACACAATTTTTAATAAATAAATTTCATTTTTGGAGGTTCCCCCTTGTTTATTATTAAATCATTCGCTTTGAACTTAAGGCTAGCAGCACTGTAACTCATGCCTGCATGAAGCTTACCTAACACATATTTTCTCCATAAAGCACATCACAGTCTCCTTGCACTTAGGAAGACCAGACAGCATTCCAGCACTATGCTTGGGGCCATTATAAACAGTGAAATCACACACACACACACACACACACATACACACACACACACAAACATGAAAAATGTGGCACTAGTAGACTGTGGAAGGGACACTTGTTTATAGGATGAGAACTGAAACAAGAAGGCAGAGCGGTACCTCTTTCGATCCCAGTGGGGATGGTGTACATCGGGTGACCCAGATGCTTCACTGCTCTGCGCATGTCCATGGATAGCTGGGAAAGTGCCGCATGTGTTAATTTGCAATTATGAAGTCTGTAACTTGGTACTAATAGTAGGAGGGAGGGAGGGCCTGCAATGCCCTGCCCTTGAAGTTCCTCCTGTTCTCCCACAGAAGCACCCCAATCCGTGAATGAGACTTACCTGCGGGTGTCCCTCCATAGAAGCTTCCCTGTGCTCTGTCTTCTGGAGCCATGAGAGGCAGCCTGGGAAACAGGCACACTCTCTCAAGGGAATGAAAACCTGGTTCAGGTAAGATGAGAGGCCCAAGGTCACTGCTCAGCAGAGGCCAAGCTGAGAACAGAGGCCACACTCCTAAGAGGTATATGGACTTCTTCCCAGTTCATCTTCATATCTCAAATATTGAGCCAAAATAATGCCCTGAATTCTAAGCTGTTTTCACATGCATATAAAAGGGGGGTATGGTAAACTCAACTTGCAGAAAAGAAGGGGAGCTGCAAATATGTGTCCTAGATTCTGCTGCAGTGTGCTCCCTAAGCGAACAGGCTAAAGCATGAGCAGCTCCATTAATGTTCTTGGAGACAGAATTTATTTACGTCCATAAATATCCATTCCATCAGCAGAGCTGTGGCTACCACTAACACGTTGCTGCTGTTTTAAATAAACTTTGGATCTGTAGACTTTCATGGCTACTAAATTTAACCATCCCAGCATGTCTTTGGAGAGTCACTTCTTAATGTTCTTAAGTTTTTGGAAATATTTCAAAGAATGCCTGACCTCAGCTTATCATAGTAAGCTATGTTTTGCCTGGCTAGGTCATCTGGCTCCATATATAGCCACCAATTCACAGGTGGGGATGTGGGAGGGGATGTGACTGGGTAGGTTTGGAATTGCCTCACTATTCTTTTTGGGCAGGAAGGTTGTGGGATTCTGGGTCACTTTGAACACTTTCATCATGAAGTGCTGGCCAAGAATCTGGGAGACTGCTTGGAGGTCTGGCTCCCCCAACTCTCTGGCCTCCTTTCTTCCACTGCAAAATGGGAGTAGAAACAGCAACCTGACATCCTGCCAGCATTTTTGTGAGGGTAACATAATTGGACAAGGTGCGCAAAAGCACCTTGGAAATTGCAAAGTGCCACACTGTTTTATTTGCTAAACAGAAGTCTTAGTCACCGAGTCTAGCAAAGCTAAGGTTATCTTTTTTGGAAAATAACAAAAAACAGCATCATAGCTTAGTAAAGGTAGGTTTTACTGTTTGATGAACAAATAGAACTCCATACCCTAAACTATGGCCTAGGGTATCAAATGTTGTTATCTGGAACTTATTTTTAAATTGTGGTAAGTGTGACTCCTGAAAGTATAGCTATGTAGAATATATGGCTTTATACATAAATACACACACTCATACTTTGTGTATATATATATGGACTTACAGGCGTGAGTTTCTTTTGGTAAATTGAGAACTACCAACATGGAATATATATACAAACACACACACACACACACACACACACACACACAAACATACTCCACTTATTTCTAGATAGCACTTATTTCTTTGCCCATGTATATTCTTGAGCCAAGGTTTCAAATATGTAGGCAGCCCCTGTGAACACACAAGAAGTTTTAATACAAATGTTCCTAAACATATATGGCTTTGAGTGCTCCAAAGAAAAGGCCCATTGTCTCAACTTGGGGCAAGCAGGGAACCCAAAAGCAGGAAGGTCTTGCCCTAGCTTTTCCAGGGACTCGAACTCTGACCTTATGGAAGGTACTTAATTTCTCTGCCTCAAATTCCTTTTCTTTGGACTTGCCTCATTTACAGAGGTGTCCATTCAGACAGATGCTTTTACCCACTCCCAGGCGGGCAGCCATGCAATCACACCAAGTTTTTGTCTTCTTCTCGTCTTGAACTCTTTAACTGAAATACAGGCATAGACAATCCACGTCTGCCCTTAAAGATGCCTGTTATCTGCAGACCTTCAGGGCAGAGAAGTTGGAAGTTGGAAGGACATGCACCAGCCAGGAGAAAACACCCTCCACCCAGCCTGTTTTCAATAACACGAAGAGGAGGCTTGGTGCCAAAATGGAGGAATTTCCTCAAACATCCCCTTCTCCAGAATGATCCCTTTTACAAAACTGGCTAAGAAAACATGGGCAGAGGACTCTGGGAGCTTCATGCCCTTCTGGCCCTCGCCATTTATCCAATTTACACTGATCAGACCCACATTGGCAAATGAAAGCCCCCTCTTTCCTTCTGTTTGTATGAGTTACTCATGGGGGCAATTTGAACGGATTGGATTTCCCCTTGGAAATGCTGGTATTTCCATGATTTGAAAAGTCTGGCTCAATTAGAATAATCTTCAGGCACTTCCTCTCCTTTTATTCAGGTAAATCACGGATAATTTAAAAGCAAAAGAACCTTTCGGACCATTGGGCCTGCCTCTTTCATCTCCTGGCCCTCATAATTGCCCTTCCATTGTGAGACCTCCATGGTGAGTTCGGAGGCTGATTAGGAGGCGCAGGGCTGGGCCACGCAGAAGGGAGGGTCGAGGGCCACCGCACAGGGCCTCGCCTTCAAAGACACTTCCTCTGCAGCAGGTATGTTAAATACCAAACCTGAGTCGGGTTACGCTCTCAATTGATGCCATATGATCCCAAGTGCCCAGACAAAGGCAGGCCATGATTAGAAAGTTCAAGACTAGGAATGCTTCTGGGGCCTGGGGGGTAATAGACTGCCTGGGGATGGGGAGGGAGACAGTAAGGCGAGCTGACGGCGGCATGTGGGCACCCCCCAAAACATGTTTGGAACTGGAGAAATTGTTCTTTTACCTCGGCTGCCCACGCTTCAATCTGGCACGCGATGAAAGCTCACTTTACTTTCTGCAGAATCTTGTGGGGATAGGGTGAATCACATGGAGAAATGCTGTTTTGACTTCCAGCTCTAATTAGGCATGTTTGCATATTCTCTGTCCCGTCCACCTTGAAGAGGAGGATGCCTTGTTGTGACTGCTACTGAGTAGGGAGTGGGGGCGGGGGAGGGGCTCAGCAAGAGAGGTGAGATTCCAGATGTTCACAGCTGGGAGAGTGTTCTGCCGCTAGCCTGCTTGTTTTATGAATAGGGAAACTGAGGCCCAGGCTCACTTGGCCTGTGGTGTCTGAGCAGGGCTAGAACTCGGAGTCTTAACCAATCCTGCTTCAGCACTGTAGGAGCATTGGAGGTAGAGGCAGAAGTGGACGCCATCTGCCTTCCAGCCTCAGCCTTATCCTTTGACTTGAGCTCCCTTTGGCCCTGGCCTGACCTGCTTATGCCTCGCCAGCCCTCAGCAACACCCAGAGTCAGAATCTGAGATTTCCTTCGGCAGGTTGGGGTCGATGCGAGGGGGGTGGGTGCTGAGGACCCCCAAAGAGTAAGGCAGGAATAGGCGGGAGTCAGTAAACTAGATAGGCCATGTGTTCTGGAGACCTTCACAAGCAACAGCCTGGGCAGTGAAAGAGAAAGGAACAATGTCAGGACCCCAGGGCACTTGCTCAGATGTCACTTTGGAGAGGTCTATTTCCTGCCTCAGGCCTCAGTTTTTCCCTCAGTCACATTATGGGCATGAAGCTAGTTATCTCAATGCATCCTGCAAGTCCTCAAGTGGAGTTACTTGTAGGGCATGTGCGATTGACCCACAGCTTTAGCAAGAGCCCTTTATGGTGACGCCTCATAAAAAGACTGCAAACTCCCAGCGAGACTTCCTGGTGTGAAGTGCTGCACAGACATGCCAAGAGGTGGACACTGGGAGTGAGCAGGAAATGACAGGCAGAGAGCAGAACCAAGCCAGTCTGGGTCAGACCCAGGGGTCCCCGAGGACAGAACCCTCAGAATGGCCGGAGAATGGTACCCCTGGAAAATGGAATTCAATGAAAACAAATCCAATAAATATTTATTTTCTTATTCCTGGAGCTTTCACTAAGCAGCAATTCCTGCTCATAAAGTAAAGAAAGACCTGCTTTCTCACCCTCTTGCCTCACCTAAGAAAATGCTAAGAATAGAGGCAAGAAGTTTCTTGGAGTCTCTCATTTACCCTTGCTTTGATTCCTGTACTGCTGCTTCACTTGTTATGTTGTCTTGTGGCTTCTTGTTTACATATCAGTCTCTGCCACAGACTGGGCCAGGCCATTCTGGTCCTGGGGTCCCTCCCATCTTTCGTGGGTCTGGCACAGGCCAAGTAGTTCCTTATACAGTGTTTGTTTAACTGAATCAAATTTTGCTTCATAGGTAGATCTGAGGGTGTCCCATTTTACTGTGTTAGAACCTGTGAGCGTTAAACACGAGTGTCATATATTATTTCCTGTGGGATTGTGGACCAGTTTCTCAGGGCTCTGCTTCTGTTTTCCTCCCATAACAAAGTATTCAGAATAATAACAGCTGACCATCACTGGGCACTTTCTAATCACTGGGTACTGTTCTAAGCACTTTAGATAACATGTTGTCAATCACCACATGCCTATGAGTTAGTTTCTATTGCCACCCTCGCTTTATGAATGAAGAAACTGAGACCCAGAGAGGCTAAGTGACTTGTCCAAGGCCACACAGCCATGGGCAGAACCAGAATTTAAACCCACACAAGCAGTCTGGTGTCAGAGCGTGTTCTCGTGGCCTTCTGTGCACTCTGAGTGTCCAGTGGGGGCCTGGCTCATGGCGGGTGCTGGAAAGAGAATGCTCATTCCTGGCTCTTCTTTTGTTTCCATGGACCATGATGGTGCAGACGCTGGTGGAGAGATGTCAGCCTCTTGTGGAGATCCTGCCGAGAGGGACTCCAGATTGACTGTGGGGGAGAAGATTACCATTTCCCGTCATTCTGGAGTCAGGACACTGAAAAAGTCCCCAGCATCCCTGTGACACAAACACCCACCGAGGCTCCTGCTCTCTCTGAGTAGAATTTTTCTGAACCCTGGGCCTCCAGAGACAATTCTTGGGGTCAGCTCCATTTCTGCATGCCCCTAATTAAGTTAGATGAGAAGCCAGGCCCCTGGGTCCTTCTTTCTCCAGGAAGCACTTGAAAAATGCAGGGAGGTAAAGAAGTTCAAGGTTTGGGTATCTGCTGCCCTTGGTTCTGCTCAGGAATTCTTTAGCTGATTACACGGCTCTCATTTCAACAACACCAGCTTTGTGTGCTGGGCTCTGGGAAGACTCCTCTCGGCTGCAGCGGAGGGTCACCCTGCAGGGAAAACGCATCTGGAGAAAAGTATTTCCACCAGATTTTAAACTACTCTGGGGGAAACACTTTCTCGAGGAATTCTTTCTTCTTTCCCTCCTTTCCCCTTTTCATACAGGCTAATAGTCATTGCAGGGCCCCTGCATTCTTCGAATCCCTGAAATGAAACTGGGTTGGACACCGTAGATTAAGTAACGTGGCGTGCCCCCTTTCTGAGCCCTCGTGGCTGGTGGCATTCTACTTAGGTTCAGTGCAGAGGATGCATGGTAGGAGGCCCAGGGAGCCACTGTGGGTCCATTTTTCTTGCTGAGAAGCTCTGCCGTGGGCTGGGCTGAAGCCGCCTATGTTTTTTTTAATCCTTTCTTCCAGGTAAACGTTTCTCAAGCCCTGACTACTTTTGAGAAGTATGTTTGGTCACAAAGATGGCACAAAGGCAGTCTGCACAAATAATTCTCATTTCTCTGATTATCCACTGCTCTCTGAAGATTCCTGTACTAATGTGGTGAGGTGTCCTGAGATGAACATGTGGCCCTTGTATCTGCAAGAAGTAGTCTACCTGGGGGAATCTAAGTCACCAGTGAAAATGGTCATACTCTTCCATGTGCTCTACCTAGGATGATATCCACTCGTGGGGATCCAAAGATAATGATGGAAACATCCACATTGACTTTCCTGTCTGCCAGCATGCCTAACTCTCTTTACTTTATTCAGTCCTCACAAGAGCCCTATGAAGGTTACTTTATTTGGTTTTTTGTTGTTATTTTTAGAGACATGGTCTCGCTATGTTGTCCAGGCTAGTCTTGAACTCCTGGACTCAAATGATCCTCTCTCCTCTGCCTTTCAAAGTGCTGGGTTTATATGCATGAGTTCGTGCCCAACCCAAAGGCTACTTTTAAATAGCTGAGGAAACGGGAGTTGAGAGAGGTAACGAGCTCCTGATCACGCATTGGTAAGGGATCAAACTGGAATTCAAAACCAGGCCAGTTGGCTTTCTTGCTTGTGCTAATAACCACACACTAACACTATTCAGTACCCCCACCTCCCACTCCAGGGAACTCACCATCCCCTGGAGCAGGTCACATGCACCAGGCCACAGTGGTACAAGGTAAAGTGGGGTTAACATGCAAATAGGGGTGCAGGCCACCAACCCTGCAGTGGCTCTGAGGTCAGAGGCATCCCTGAAGGACCTTGGGATAGGAGGGAGATGTGAAAGAGTTAGAATTGCTCTATTCTCTCTCCTGGAATGTCTCCCTTCTTGTAGCTTCAGAGTCAAATTTTCTGTGACTTTCAGGGTCCATGATATTTCCTTCAGGAAGCCCTCACACATTGCATTGCTGCACTCTTCCAAGACTTCCCCTACCCTGGCTACTTGTAGCAGGTGGAGTCAGGGCTGAACCGCATGCAGGTTGAAATAGTGCACTTTTGCCACCAGGGTCTCCTCTGCCTTCACAGCTAGATTATACATTCCTTGTCAGCAGGTGGGGACTGGGTCTCTCAATTTGTCCTTCTCCATGGTGTGGAAGCCAGCACAGCTACAGGAGGATGGGGTGAAAAGAACCATGGGCCTGGTGTGGAACTCTTGTGAACAGAGTGATATATCTGGGCATATTGGGGCATATTGGTGACAGATAATCACCAGCATCGGTGGAGAGAAGGAAGAGATTAGTGTTCTGGGAGTACAAGAAATGGTTTCAAGATGGTGCTTTGACCAATAGGGCCAAATGCAAGGGCAAGATTGGGGATGACAAGGACTGAAGGAGACATGTTGAATGTGATTGTTTCCGTTCACTGGAGAGAGCTCTTCCAGGGGAGTGTTGAGGACAAATGAGGGACAGGCAATGATGTAGAGCCATTAACTAGATATTATTTCATGGAGTTTATAGGGGAAGGACAAGAAAAGTCTGGATGGTAGCTAGAGGAAGATGCGTCCTTCAACACTTAGTAGCTTTATCATCTTGGACTGGCTATGTACTATCTTTGCACTTTATTGTAAAGTGGGATTGCACTTTCCTTATCGAGTGAGTTTGAGGAGTCAAAGAAATTATGTAAGTAAAGCACCTTGCTCAGAGTTGAGGTAGGATGCAGTTACTAAAAATGGTTTATCCACATGGGAGAGACTTCAGCCTATGTATGGGTTGATAAAGCGGGAAAGAGAAGAGAAAAACACATGAGGATAACAGATGGAGTGAGATCCCTGTGGAAGGGGTGATGTCAAGGACCCCAGAGAGAGGCTGGTCCTGGATCTTGAACCTGGCGGAAAGGTGAGACTGGTCAAAGTCATACAGTCAGTTCTCACTATTTGCAGTAGTTTTGTTCTACAGAGTTACCTCGAACATGACATGAGTGGATACTGAAACCATTGCTTCTAGGAGAAACACAGGGTCAGGGTCCCACAATCCTCTGTTCACAGCATATTTGTCAACCAGCTAATACACAGTCTTGTTTTATGTGTGCTTCATGTTTAAAGACACCACATTTAATATAGATTGTTGACTCGCTAGCATTGAACTCATGATCGACAGCACTATATAACTCATGCCTGAATGAAGCTAATCCAAAGTGTGCATTTTTCTCTGTGAGGCACAGGGCAGCCTCTTTGTGCTTGGAAACAGTAGATGGCACCTCGGCATTATATTTGGGGACCATTTTAAATAGTGAAATCACCAACAAAATATGAAAAACATGGGGCTAAATATACTACAAAATTGGCACTTGTTTACAGCCTGAGGGCTGACACAGCAAGGCAGAGTGTCGCCTTGTTCCACCTTGGGAGGCACTTGAGTGTCGGACACTAACTTTCTTTTACCACATTGTGTATGACCATGAGCAACTGCAAAAGTGTCCCAAGTGTTGATGTGGGATGGACACAGACATTTCAGTGAGTAGGTGAATTTGGAAATACAGAACTTGCAAATCACAAGGATCAGCTGCATCTAAGTTTGTAATGAAGGGAATTAGCATAGTGAGAGAGATCACGAGGGTGGGGGGAGACTAAATTTTTCTTTGAAATAAAAGTCAAGGTCTTCTTCTGAGACGATACCGAAGGGGCAGAGGAGGCCTAGGGAAAGTGATACAGTTGGGAAGTTGCTGGGAAGAATGGAGAAGGGGCTGGGAAGACAGGAAGGAGGATTGGCAGGCCCAGGGGAAGGTCTGGCTGAGGGGGATGCCAGCTCTTCCCTCTAGAGCCGCCTCCAGGCAGGGCTCCTTGAACTGATTACTTGAGGGAATTCACCAAAAGTTGCAGGGTTTATTTCCACTTAAAGATGCAGAGGTTTCTTTTTCTCCCCTTTCCTCCCTTGAAACCCACAAAAGAAAATGAAAAACAGAAAAGCAAACAAATAAAACTTTATTTTTACTGAAACAAGAAAGCAGCTATAACCTCAAACCACAAACTATGAAGTGTGCTAGCCAAATATTGTGAACTCTGCACCAAAACAAGGTACGAATTTGACATCCTCACATTCCTTCTCAGACCTTGAGTACAGAACCCATACTCCCTAGAAATAACAGTCCCAGCCTTAAGAATTTTATCCAGTGGTTCTTTGATCAGAGCCACATGGCCTAGGAAAATGGAAAGTCCCTTAGACCAGGGAACAGTTCCTTCTAGAAACTTCAGGGGAGGTGAGTCTGAAGAAGACGCTATAGAGACACAGCAATTCCATTCTCCCTTACCAACTTCTCAGATGAGTCTGCTGCCAGAGGCCAGGGGAAGTAACATAGCACAGATTTCCAGTGTCAAAGCCTCACTAATTCAAAGTGTAGTTTGAGGGCCACATCATCAGTTTTACCTCGGAGTGCATTACAAATACAGAACTTCAGAACACATCTCAGACCTGATGACTAAATCTGCATTTTAGCAAGGTCTCCAGGTGACTAGCATGCACTTTAAACCTTGAGCAGACTATCCTAAAGGGCATTCCAGTGAGCTGAACCAACCTTTTAAGCACCAAAATGTTGGGAAGATATGCTCCACTATAAAGTAAAGAAAATAATGGATCGTGTGAACAGATGGAGAGGCAGCAAGTGTAACACAAAACTGCGTATTGATTTAGCTCACTTCCTTTGCTCTCTCTCAAACTCTTAGCCAATCACTATCTGGCCATATTTACAGATAAGGGATATGGAGGAGGAGTCCTGCACATAACCTGTGCATAGATACTGCAAGGGAAATGGAGGAAAGGAACGTCAGGAAAGGTAGATGGAGAACACACATGATTTAAGGAAACAAAAAGAGAAGTGTAAATAGTTCTCTGAAGTTTCAAAAACATGATAGATAACATACATTTTATTTATATATGTATTTTTAAAGCTCAAAGAAGAAATTTAGGATTTGAAAAACTGGATTGAAGTCAATACCAGGAGATTAAAGACAAGTTGGCAGCGCTCAAGAAAAAAAAAAAAAGGGAGAGAAAGTAAAACTACTGTAGAGAGAAAAGTACACTAGAAAAAGAGCAATAACAAAAATGGAATAAAAAGAGCAGCAAGGCAGGACAAGCTTTCACAAATGAGAGAACTGGCTTATTTGTAGACTGCTTTAATGACTCCACAGACTGTGTGTCCAAGGATGTCATTCCCAAAGAACTAACTCCTCACTGGGGACTGAAGTTAGCACCCAAACGAGCTAGTTCCCAGTTAGTCATGGAAGGTGCTAGTATAATCTGCAGAGAGACAAATTAAATGTTTGGGGGCACTTATTATGTAGTAGATGCTTTTCTTATTCTATTTTAAAAACACAGGTGGATGCTTTTAATAAATTGGTGACTTAAAAAATTATAGAACAATTCATGTTAAGAGAAAAAATTGTAATGCAGAGAAAGCAGAATTAGGGAAATTTAAACAACCATATACTAGCAATAACCACCTGGAAAATTCTTTGCATTATTTCCAAAAGTTTATGAAAATATAGCTCAATATTTTCCTCTAATGAATTATGTTGTATATATTGTTTTTTAACTTCTTTTGCTAACAATATATGATGGCCACTTTTTCTTTCTATTATTAAATATTCTATCTTATTTTAACACTATAGAGTATTTTATTACACAGAAGTGCCATGATTTACTTGGTCTACTGTGTCCGTGGCCCACAGTTTACTAAGTGCTTAGTAAATATTTGTTGAATGACTTACTTGGATGAACGCTAAATAGTTAGGTTATATTTCTAAATATTTGCTGTTATAAACAGCACTGCAGCAAACATCCTTTTAGCTAAATCATTAACACATCTGTAACTATTTCCTTAAGATCAATCCTCAGGAGTGGAATTGTTTGGTTAAAGAATATGACCATTTTAAAAACTTTTGAATTGTTTGCAAAAAGGTTATACCAATTTGCACTTCCACCTACTGTATAGAACAATATATATTTCCTTTCACTCCAGTCAAGCCCTGGTATTTAAAAAAAAAATCTTGTTTAATTTGATAGGTCACATATGGAATCTCATTTGGTATAATTTATGTTATGATACATAAGTCAGGTTAAACATTTTTTTCACATGCCTATTGATCATTTATATATCTTTCAGTGAATGTGCTATTATGTTCATTGCCCATTGAAAATTTTGTTGCTGATCATTTTTATTATTGATTTACAAATGCCCTTTTATATTGCAAATTCTAATCTATTGTGTACATATAAAGTTGTGATTTTTTTCTAATTTGGCATTTTCTTTTAATTTTTAATAATTAAAATTAAAAATTTTAATCTTTAATTTTTTTTTAAAGATTACAAGTCACTTTGATCTCCATGTTATGTTTCTATGCTTTGACTTTGTGATTAGAAAGGGCTTCCCTACTTCCAAAGTTATAGCGCTCTTAAGTCATGGAAGCATTGGCCTTGTTTTTCAGGTAGAGAAAATAAGAGTTATAAAGTCCAAAGTAAGACAGTTCGTGACTTTTATATTTGACTTCAAAACCCCGTGCTTTTTCTGCTAAATTAGCCTGCCTCTTTTATCCAACAATATTTTGAACTAGTCAGTTCTACGGAACAGTCAGTTTTCATGATTGTGGAAGCTGAGGGGTCATACTGACAGGAGCAGATTCCCAACAAGAGTGACTAAAAGCTAATCCTGGAAGGTCACACCTAATCTCCTCTGCTCATCTCTGCCATGTCAACACCTCCCTTGTATTGACCATGGGTGCTCATAACTCAGTACACTTTCCTGTAAGGGTGTCCTTGGAGGAACATGGCTGGCTCTGATGGGAGTGAGAAATTTTACCTGCTAGTGAATTACCCTGATAACACAGAGACTGTGGAGTGGAAGGACAGTTGTGGCCTTGACCTTCAGATGTTCTGTCCCTACTGAGTCCCTACTGGTGGGCTCCCACAGCCCTTGCAGCCCTCATGCCAATCTACCATGCCAAGCTCCAGGCTTTGGACAGAGCTAGGGGATCATTTCCCTTCATGCTTTTTGGACTTGGCTACTTAGAGAGGATGTTGCATGGGCAAGAAAGTGGGGCTGGTGCTGGGGCTTTTTGAAAAGAAATGCTAAGTTAAAGTCTTTGAAACTTGTGTTTTCTCTAATGGTTTCCCAGTCATCACTACGAATAGTTCTCATTTGATCCCAGGGTCTGGAAATGATCATTAGAAGCTAGCAACAAGTGCAACCTTAGAGGGAAATTTTTTTCTTCCTCTTTTATAAATTTCTGTTTGCAAACAACCATGATATCTGTTGTATCTTTAATAAGTACCAAGTAAATCATGATTGTCATTATTTTATTGTGATTAATTTCTACTATTTACCTTGAAAACTAAAGAGAGGAACTATAGAATAAACAATAGTCTATCTGAACCCATATTTCTTGAAACAGAAAATATGACTTGTTTTTTTCCTTTAAAAAATAAATCGTTATGACACCTTTAATAGAGGTTAAGAGAATAGAGTTAGTTTTTTTTTTTCCTGATAAAAGCATAAAGTTTCAATATTTATTCAACCCTATGACTTTGGGAAGAGGAGTGTTCAACAAAAATTCACCACGTAATTCCAGGGTTAATTACCTGCAATTGTGGAGATTTTTCTCCCAGTCATAAACCACAGGAAGCCCCCATATCTAGACATATTGGGCTTTAGTTATATGAGGACAGGAACAAACAGGGTCCAAGCTGGAGAGCTGATGTATAGGTTTGATTAGCAGTAATGCTAAGTATCTCCAACTATATGTGTCACTTAGCACCTACTGATCAAGGGCAATCCAGGGCAGGGACATTTATTGCCACTCAATACTGAGGCATCTCAATGTTAATTGCTGTCAGACTTGGGCATCCTGGCTGGCCATGAGCCCCTGGACTCTCCTACCATGGTACCCTCAGCTTGGTCATTGGGGAGTCACTTAGTGTGGTTGATTTTAGGCTGCCATTCATGCTCAGAGGATATCAGTTAGTAAATGGAACAGCACCAATTCGTTTTTAGATCTCCTCTGTCTTTTTTTTATTTTATAATTACACAAGTATTGAAACTTAATATAGAGTCAAAGGAAAAATAGTGTGAATAGAATGCAATGCGAAGCCTTGCTTCTTCTCTGTCCTCCTGCCCCTGAGGGAATGGGGTTCTGAGACCGTGGAAGCCCTTTCTGTCATGCCGTCTGTCTGAGAGAGACAGTCGAAGGGTTTCAATACCTGTGAATTGGTGGGTCTGGGGCAAGAATAAGCTTCTAGTAGCTTCTTCCAAGTTCATTACTATTCCTAGGATAACTAGGAGTCTCAGTACTGTGAATTGATTCTGATACTTTAAAAGGCAAGTAAAATAAATGTCAAGACACCATAATGAAACTCTGAGTGCCCTTTCTCACCACATGCTGCACCTGGCTGTGGAAAGTAGCAATGCTCTAGAAAGTGACAAATGGATCCTTATTTGTGTATGTTCCTGTCTGTGACACTATGTATCTCAGTTTCTTCCAGTAAGTTTCCACTCACTAGGGACATGGACGTTGTTTTGTTTTCAAGCCAGCGTGTGTGAAAAGTGACAGAGGTGCCAAACCTAATGGAAATGAGTGGAAAAGCCTTTCAGAACCGAGGTAATGTTCCACTGAGATGGAACAAAGAGACAGAAATCAAAGGATATGGAATCCCTGGGGTCTGCTTGCCTTTTCCCCTGCCCCCATCATAAAGACCATATTTTTGACATCCAAGCTGCCTCCACTAATGATTTTACCAACTTTCCAGTTAGAATCTTCTCAACTAGGCACTACCAACTCTGGAGCTGACTTTCTACCAGTATCTGGGCAACACTGGCACACCCGTCTTTGAAACAAGTACCTTTGCCAACTATATGTTTGGTTCAGATCTTGCATATGGCGTGCACAGCATGCTTGCGACAGGCCCTGTGAAGCCCGAGGTTGGGCACTCACGCTTGCTCTGGGCAGAGTTTGGTTAGGAGCAGAGAGCTGTTTTCCTTCCAAGATGTCTCAATCAGCAGGGTCTCCACAAACTTTTTTTTTTTTTTTTTTTAACACCGTCCTCTCATTGCTTGTGTTCGGAGGATCAGACATGTGAGTGATTCTTTCATCCCTTCCAGGGAATTTGTGGGGAGCTGAACCAAGACGACAGGATTTGGAACCTGAGAGGGGTTTCTTTTTGTCTGCAGTGGCCTATCACCAGTCAAATCCAGTGTGTAGGTTAATAAGGCTTAAACTTTAAAGGAAGGTTGAACATCTGATTGACAAGCTAGTGAATAAGAGTCCAGGGGGAAGTTCTGTGCTTGGAAGGTTCCCCATTTCCTGAGATGCAGTTGAATTTTAAAGAGGGGTAGTCAGCAGTGAGGCAGAGGCAAACACCTTCGAGAGGTTAACTTGCACTGAAATATCGAATTGCTCTGCTAAATTGTAGTTTCCAGTCAGTCCGAAGATTGGCAAATTAATAGCTTCAGTTAATTGCTATTTATTGTTCTTGAATCAAAGAGTGGCTAGAACCCTGTCCTCAAGTCAGAATTATCTACCATGAATGCTGAGACTTCTAGGTGGTCAAAATCAGCCTTGTGATAGTGCCAAAAAGTTGAGGTTTCATGAGTATTCTGTTCTACCTAAGACAACTAATATATCAACGTGTGCTACTTTCAGAACTGACAATATCTAAAATAGATTACTTGGGGCTTTTTTTCCCCTTCTCAAGTCTGAAATAATATTTATCCTGCCTCTTGACATGTTGCAACCTTTGGGATTTGCTTCACACTTGCTTGAACAGCAAAACCTACCTGAAGGCTAACCCAGAGACGCCCCAGTAACTTCCTCCAAGTTCGTTCCTATTCCCAGTATAACTGGTCCACATCCTGTGATAGTGTGCACAAAACCCTGATCCTTGGCTTCCGATGACAGCAACTTTCACGGTGATGTTCAGAATCATCCTCTAGACAGAGCAACATCAAATAGGGCTAGCTGACCTTTTCAGTTAAAAAACGAAAAAAATACAAAATAGGAATTTAAAGCAGAAATAAGTCTTTCTGCTTCCTAACACATTTAAAAAAGATTTTTTGTGAAAATGTCGATTTCTGTCCATACATATGTATACCTTTACAAAACTCTAACCATGGTAAAAGTACCATTTTGTGTCATGATTTTTTAATTATTAATATTATGTTAGAAATATCTTAGGGTTGTTTAAAAATTACTATTTTTGATGTCTGCACAATATTTATATATATGGATGACTACCTTTTGATTGGGGAATATATAAAATACTTGCTATTTTCCCAATGGTAGCTAAATTACACAAAATTGTATCTTTAATGTATACTTTCAGAAAAGAAAATATGTCATGAAAGACATAAATATCTCTGTGATTTTTGCTACATGCTATTATATAATTTTTCAAAAGTGCTAAGTCAATTTGTGATGTTGTTAAGATATGAGTGTACTAGTTACACCTAACTTTGCCAGCATTGAAGGCTATCAAGTTGTTAAAATTTTCATTAAAATTTTTAGTAACTTTTTAGTAGGTACCTCGTGGGTAGTTTTAATTTGTTTTTCTTTGGTTATTAGCGAGAAAAATCATTTTTGTCCTTGTGTATGAACAATCTATATTTCCTCTTAGGAAATATCTGTCTTCATGGAATTTTTAAAACAAATCTAGATTTTTTTTTTGAGTTGGAGTCTTACTCTGTCACCCAGACTGTAGTGCAGTGGCACACTCACAGCCACCCCAGCTTCAACTTGCTGGGCGCCAGCAATCCTTCCGCCTCAGCCTTCCAAGTAACCAGAACTACAAGCGCACGCTACCATGCCCGGCTAATTTTTGATTTATTATAGAGATGAGGTATTGCCAAGTTGCCCA
>CAUYQG010265172.1:0-48049 GCA_963574415.1 Tarsius wallacei
CGCCCGGCTAATTTTTTGATTTATTGTAGAGATGAGGTCTCGCTTGCCCAGGCGGGTCTCGAACCCGCGGGCTCAGGCAATCCACTCACCTCAGCCTCCCAAAGGCGTGGGATTACAGGCTGAGCCACCGAGCCCGGCTATTCTGGATAATTTTAACCATGAATTAGGTTAAAGCAGCCCCCAATAATAAGGTGAGAAGAGGTGGTAACAGAAGAACAGTATCCTTTTCCATTATTGAACATGAAAATGATGTATGACTTCAAGATCATAGACACTGTGAACAAATATCTGGAGTAAGTAGATATAGTGAAAAATCACCATTTTGAGGCCATCTTGAAAGTATTCTACCCAAGATCATGGTCTGCAAGTGTGAAAGGTCTCTCAGTCAACAGTCAGAGGCTATGGAATATGTTTCCAGAGATAATAAGTAGCTGAAGATGGATGAGGTCAGGGTACAAGGGGTCATGATGAAAAAATTGTTTTATTTATTGAAAATACTTCTCTTTGTGGGAAAATCATACTTCCTTCATATTGACTTTAGGCTTTTCTATGTGACTTACTTTAGCAATAGAATATAAGTAAAAGTAGCATACAACACTCTCAATTAAACTTTCTTAAAGTTGTAACCATCTTGTGGTTTCTTCTGTAATGACCATGACAATAGCAGGTCCCAGATAGGGATTAGCTTTTCTTTACAACTCTTAGACTTAAGAAGTAGGAGAAATATGATGCTGACCAGCAGAAGTCATGTAATATAAACTAGATATAAACCTTTGTTATTGTAAGCCACTCAGACATAGGCTTTTTTTTTTTTTTTTTTTTTGCCAATGCAAAATATAGCTCAATACAACAGATACAGCCACAAAGGAAATGCATTGGTGGGTAATAGTAAGAACATTTTCTATGCACATCTCTAAAGAATCCACAAGTGTATCCCACAAAAAACTTTACATTTGGGTGCCTGCCCGTAAAAGTCACTCATAGCCAGGAAGTTATATATCTTATATATATAAAGTATATATATATAAGATAGTTGACCTTTTTCCTCCAAATTTCTTTTGTCTCCTCAACATACAAGTGAAAAAAAATTGAGACAGAGGAATAATAAGTCAGAAATAAAGAGTAAAAGATATAGAAAGAGTAAAAGAGACAAAGATCATACCTCACTCCTCTCTTAATAGGATGGTCCAGGCCTGAGAGAATTAACCTTTGAATTGGAGCAAAGTGGTCCAAAATATCATTAACCAGTGATTAATGGAGATCCAAGAAGAAGTTGGGAAAAAAACGTAAATGTTTTGTCAATTGTACCCCACAGGGTATAGATTGTTCAATAAACTCATTACAGTTATATGGCTTATTGGTGGCAGGGTTGGATTCTAACTCTAATTACAATACTATTTTGAACATTTATTTCTTAAAGAAATTGTCTATGAAAATGTTATTAATCAATTAACAAAAGGCAAACTCAACATTCAGTGGTGAATTATTTGGTAGGCAACAGTGTAAATCACTATAGTGGGCAAAACTGTAGCACAACTTTCATAGAACTGAAACCCCAAATATAATATTTGCTTCACAGTATTACTCAGGGGAGCCAAAGTATACAGCCACTGACAGAGAGATCACTATAGTAATTGCCAAAGCTTTTATTTAATAGTGTGTTTTTAATTTATTTCTTGCCTGAATCTAAAAAAGATCTAATGTGTTTTCCTCAGTATTAACCTTTTCAACCAACCACATATTCACTGGACTATGTGTGAGGTACTCTTCCATTTTCCTATCTCCAACAAAATATTGAAAGTAAATAATTTCATGTATTTGAGATATAAAAGGACTAAAAAAATAGAAAATGACAACAATATTTCGATTTCACAGTAATGCCAGATCTTTAAATTATAATACATAACATTTTAGTGATAGCTTCATGTATTTGTATCCTACAATGATGGTTTTATAAAAGGAGGCCGATGAAATGGTTTTGCAGCCTCTGCTGTCTACATGGATATTAATTGAGATTCAAACATTATATACTCTAAACAATATTTTAAAGAGACATGAGCCAACCAAATCATACTTTCCAACCCATGTTCACTGTTTATGATGGCTACAATTTTAAGTTAATGAAATGAAAAATCTTGGACTTATATTTTTATGTAACATAATTAATTTATGATATAATGATCTATTGTGTAATCCAAAGATCATTTATATTTATTCTTAACTTTTGTAAAAATTGAATTTTCTTTTCAGTAGAGGAAATATGGTAAAGATAAAAGAATACTTCATAAGATGTTAGTAGATCTGGGTTCTAGTCTTTCTTCATTTACCAGATAGTTGCATGAACTCAGACAAGCTATTTAGCCTATCTTGACATTAGTAATTTAATCTAAAAAATGATTGTAACTAGATAACCTGTGCTCTACTTTCTGACTTTAAGTTTTATGATCCCAACTTAACACTAAGTGAAATATTAAAATTTAATACAATCAGTTGAGATATGCTGTGAAAAAAATTCAGCAAGTGGAGTTCACAATTCCCTAATATTATGATTACATTTAATTTATTACTAAGTAAAAAAAATTACTATGGCCAAAATTGTGTCTATTAACTGCACACATATTTGCTAAAACAAATATTAAAAACACTGTTTTATTGGATGTTTGTCTCTCTTTCCCTTCCATTTGACAATATTGTCTTCTACAGCACTGCATTTCCAGCCAAGAACATTGTGCAGTCATTGAATTTCATTTTAAACTTTTAGTATTGCCCACTGCTGTGAGGTACAGTCTGGTATTAACTTCTAAACCAAAGGTCTGAGCTGGAAAGACATTTGATAGTTTAAAACCACTTTACTTTAGTCCCCTGCCTAATGATTTCCTGCATTAAATGTTAAAAAATGTGCGAATCCTGGCCAATAGAACTTTAAAAGATGTTTATAGCATGTTCTTTCCCCAGCTTGTAAATAAATATCAACTTTGAAGGAAACATATCATCTGATTAAAATGAAATAATAACAAAAAATTTAGCCTTTTAATGAGAAAGTAGACTTAATCAAGGATGCATAGACTCTCTAGGCATCCTGCTGAAAAAGAGAGAGTCTGTTAAGAAAGAAAGAGAGATTTGAAGACAGTCTGGCCTTAGTTATCTAGTAAAAATATTTAACTTCCACTAGTGCCAGATGAACAAGTCAAAATCTCTTCCCTTAAAGAATTCAATATATGAGGAATGAGTGGGTGGTCAGGGGGATCAATGAAGGTTTAAAGTGTCCTGGTAAGCATGACAAAAGAGTGGAGAAAAATCCAAGGGAATGGAGAGGATGGAGATCTAACTGCCTTGAAGTAATTTGTAATTACTTCATGAAGATGCCATTGATGCATCATAATGGACAGGTTGAAATTACCCAATAATGGTGGAGAAGCTAAAGAAGATAGAAGACCACCCAAATATACAGTCAAAAGTAAGAGAAATGAAGTATAGTAAATAAAGCAGTGATAACAAAAGTGAAGGAGTAAATATGGCCAAAATGATATTGTCCTATATACTGTATTATAGTAAGACATTTGTGTTTGATACCATAGACAATGGGTGCCACTGGGCAATTTAAAGATCTAGAGTATAAAAACATATGGTTGTTATGTTAGTTTTCTAAAGTTGTCATTACAAAGTATCACAGACTAGGAGATTAAACAACAGAAATTTATTGTCTCCCAGTTCTGGAGGCTAGAAATCTGAGATCAAGGTGTTGGCAGAATTAATTTCCTCTAGAGGCTATTAGGAAGAATCTGTTCCATGCCTTTCCCCCAGTTTCTGGTGGTTTAGCTATAAATCTTTCATGTTCTTTGTTGACATGTTACCCCCATCTCTGTCTTCACACTCACATGATGTTCTCCCTGTGTGCATGTATGTGTCCAAATTTCTTTTTGTAAAGACACACCAGACAAAATGGATTAGGGGCCCACCCTAGTTACTCTGATACATCCTCATCTTAATTAATTACATCTGTAATTACCCTATTTCCAAATAAGCTCACATTTTGAAGTACTGGGGATTAGGACTTCAACATACGATTTTTGGACATACACAATTTAATTAATAGTAACTGTAATATATTAAACATTTTTGAAAGATTATACTGGTAGCATTATTGCAGTGGCATGCTAGAAACAAAACTGGTATCAGGGAGACCTGTGAGGAGTCACTTGGCATAAGAAAGAAAATCATTTTGGCTTGAACTACGGAAATAGCCACAGAAAGAAGTACCAATTTTACAGATATTCAAGAGGTGGCATTGACAGATACGTAGAGTAATCTTACGTAGAATTTGATGGCAAAAAGGGAAGCTGAAATGACTGAGTTTGATGGAAAACTGAACTAGTTGTGGAATTATTAATAGAACAAGGACTGCTGTAGAAGAAAGCATGAACAAGATCCCATGCTTAGCTTTAAAACGTCTGTGGAACATCCAGGTGGACATAGTAAGTAGACCCTAAAACACTAGACAAAAACTCAGGTTACCAATTATACATTGAAAGCTGGGCTCGGTGGCTTAGCCTGTAATCCTGTGCTTTGGGAGGCTGAGGTGAGTGGATTGCCTGGGTAACTTGGTGAGACCTCATCTCTACAATAAAGCAAAAATTAGCTGAGCGTGGTAGCGCGCGCCTGTAGTTCCAGCTACTTGGAAGGCTGAGGCAGAAGGATCACCGGAGCCCAGCAGGTCGAGGCTGCGGTGGCCAGGAGCAGCCACTGCACTCCAGTCTGGGCGACAGAGTGAGACTCCAACTCAAAAAACAACAACAACAACAACAACAAAAAAAACCAATTATACATTTAGAACTTAGAAAAGCAGTAAAGAAAAAAAGGAATCAAGTAAATAGTAATATTTAAAAGTTGGTTTAAGAGAAAGGAATAATGACTCAGAATAAGTAAACATAGAAGTTACAGATTAATCAGAAAAGGATAGTATTCTAGAAACCAAGGAAGGATAGTGTTAATAAATACAAAGAAAAAGTGGTTAGTAGTGTCAACTGTAATAGAGAATTCCAGTAACAGGAAATTATCCATAGGAAAACATTGGTGACTTCAGCATAGGCGGTTTGGTGAAATATAATAAAGATACATTACATGTGCTTCAAACATACTTGAGTTCAGTTATATGCCTACAGCCAAAATAATAATAGTAATAATAGTAATTTAAATAGTGCAGCAATTCTGTCTGACATTCCAATTAATGAGAATATGTGAAGAAACATTTGAGAACAAATGAGAAACATTTGAGACAAAAGAGAAAAAACACTTGAATGATGGTTAATAGCCATAGAGACAAATTTATTCAATATTTTATTTATATATTAGGAGAGATATGGCTTTGCTGATTTCCCAATCTATTTTGGTTTTATATTTGTTTTGCTAATTGAGAATCTTGCCATGCTCTGTAATTCTTGTGTTGTAAGATACTTTTATAATTTTTGTACATCATGGCCCTTGGCCTCCAAGCATAAATCACTTGGTATCAGATGTTTAACCAAAACAAAACAAAATGAGCTATCCTTTCAACATTGGGGAAAAAAACTGGATGAGTTAGATTTATAGAGAGACAGCAGAGCTCAATGTGTTGGCCTCATAACAGGTTTGTAGCACACTTTATTCTTCAGATCTTTGCCTTCTGTGTTGATTTTAAAGCTTAATCTCTCCATATAACACCATTTCATCTACAAACAGTGGTGTCTGAGGAAACATAACCAGCCAACCTGGGGCATTAAGAGAACAAAATAAAGGTAAAACTGCTGGAAAATATAAAAAATATTATAAAAATTACACACAGTACTCCTTTCTTGCCACACCCTTCCAGAGTGTTAGAACTGGAAAACAAAATAAGCATTGAAAATGGATTTATTTAAAATTAAAAGCATATGATAATTAATCACTGTGGGATAGTTAATCCCTGAAGTAAGAACAAGGAATAGATGATCTCTGGGGAATTCTTTTTGTCCTCATAATTCTATGAGGTGCTAGAATTTTCTAAAATGGATAAACAATAGTGACTACTGTATATTCATGAGTAGAATTTATTGTCATGTTGAAAGTGTGCTTTAAATTAATTTCCTTAAAAGAAGCATTTGAATTATGGTTGGTGGCCACAGAGGCAAAAAATAAGTCATATTATGGATTTTGTACTTGTTATGAAATAAGAAGTGAAGAATAAAAATGAGTGGCTAATTCTGAGTATGGAAAGATGTTATAATGGTGTTCCCATGGGAATAATTGGGTCAGATAACCAAATATATCAAAAACATATGAATCACAAAAGAAAATAATCTGTTGATGACAAATTAGCTTAACAAAGAGAAAAGGGATAAAAATCCCACAGGACTATAAAAAGTAGCAATTGATCAGCACAATAGCAACTAATTTCAACACAGACAAGAACCAGGAAAAAATAATCACAAAAATAAAATCAAATAGTTTATATATGCTGATAGTTTCTTAATATTCTGTAACCTTCCAACACAAACATGTATGCCTTTTTGTGATCCATTCAATGAAAGCAACTATTTTAAGTAGGTTTGTTGAAAGCAACTATTTTAAGTAGGTTTGTTGAAGTAATGTATGAAATATCTTTTTATTAAATAAGCAGAATAGCGAAGCTATAGTGGACTTTTGTAATAGGCTAATAAGTAATTTGTCAAGTTCTAGCTTAAGAAAAAATTTGAAGAAAATACTTGACTGATTCACAGAATTTCCAAACTTAATTACTCCTACTAGTCTTATTTGTTGCTGAGGAGACATCAACACAAAGATAGGATTAGGGAAGAAGTAGAGGAGAAACTGGTTAGAAAGGAAGTTTCTCAGAAAAAGGTTTATACAAACAAAAGAGAAGAGATTATGGAAATAAGTATTGTATTTTCATTTTTCCTTGGTAATAATATATTTTTCCTAAGTTTGAGACCTCCTGAAGGAGTGCATACAAACATATGCTTACACACACCACCACCTCCACGCTCTCCTTCTTCATGCCTGTAAAAAAATCTCTGTAGATACTCTCCCAGAATCAGTATTCACATATATGCTTAAACTGTAGTTATAGAGAGATGAGAGGGCGAGTTTTGCATGTTGTTTGATGCACGAGAAGGTAGAAGAAAGGCTATAATGCTAAAAGTCAGGAGACATGTTGGGAGAGGAGATTCAAAGATTTAGTTCTTCATTCAGTGAAGCAACCAAATATACTAATATCATTACATTATAATATAAGGGAACATAAAAATGAAAACATTTATCATGAAACACTGATGATGATAATATCTTCTAACTTAGTTCCATGACTACCCATCACTCTGCATGAGGACAGAGTGGCAGATGCTATAAGTTGGCTGACTAACGACCATCTCAATCTTCTTATTGTTATCTCTAGTTTGAAAACATATATATCTGATCTGTGACATATATATATAAACATGCACAACACACATATATATGATTTGTGATATATATGATATATATAAACATACACAACACACGATATATATATGATTTGAGATATATATGTGATATATATAAACATACACAACACATATATATTTATATATGATATGTGATATATATACACACACACAGATGAACATGTGAACATGTGACATTTCAGACAATAAGAAGTAAGTAGTCTGCTGGGGCTGCCTCTTCCTTTGTGTCATTGATGCCATTATGAGAAAAAGAGTCACTGTACCAGTCCTGCACTTCCAGTCACTAGACTTCCTAGCATAGCATAAAAATACCCAAAGCTCTGTGGTCATCTCTGATTTCAATTTATAATTGATCTAGAATAATAGGAGGAGCATAAAGTAAAGAGAAGAGAAATGAGAAGGAAGAAACAATGTGTGAAAAGGTAACAAGGGTCCTCTCGAGAAATCATCACCCATTTTACTCACTCCCAGCTCATATCCATGAAATATGCCAGGGAAAAATGCATAAATTTGAACTGATATTATATCAGGGAAGAAATATAGGGGAAGTGATAATAAGATATCATTTTTATACAAAACTCTTAGGGCCAGATGTATTTCAGATACAGGTTTTTTATTTTAGTATAAAAAGGTTTCATATACTGAATTTAACAGTGCATTCAAATATATTAATATTTCCGTATGGTAATGTAAGTGTAGTTGCATTAAAAGGGATAAGAAAAGACCATAAATAAGTAAATTATTTAGTGCGAGTCTAGGAAAAATAAAAGTGCTTCCTTCCATTTCATAGTTTTTATTATTTATGTGTATTTGTATTTCTATCTATGATAGAAATGATACATGAGGCATAAGTTCAGTGTTTGCAAATTAATCATGAAAAATAATTTTGTTTTCAGAGTTCTCTGGAGTTTGAAGTTGGGACTCTCAAGTTGTGATAGCTAAAATTTGTGAAAAATTTTATCGGGTAATCTACATATATTATTTAATTAATCCTCACATAATCTTATAAGATGGGTACTATGATCATCCCCAATTTACAAGTAGAAAAACTGAGCAGAAAAAAGGTAACGTAACTTAGCTATAGTGCCATAATCATTCAGCAAGTGGCTGTGTAGTATGTGTGTAGCATGGCACCACAGTCGAGTTTAACCAGAATTTTATGCCGTCCACCTAGATAGAAATACAAATACACATAAATAATAAAAACTATGAAATGGATGGAAGTGCTTTTATTTTTCCTGTACTGGCACTAAATAATTTATGATCAACTTTCATGAGTAATTAATTTTATAATATCATCAAATAAAAATTGGATTCTTAGTTGGTCAAATATTTTTAGAAAGTGAACAGTTTTAGCAATAAAATAAGACAGAGAAGATGTTAAAAAAGAGGGAGAAAAAATACAGAAAAGAAGGAAGGAGAGCCGGGCTCAGTGGCTCAGCCTGTAATCCCACGCTTTTGGGAGGCTGAGGTGAGTGGATTGCCTGAGCCCGCGGGTTCGAGACCCGCCTGGGCAACTTGGTGAGACCTCATCTCTACAATAAATCAAAAAATCAGCCAGGCATGGTAGCGCGTGCCTGTAATTCCGGCTACTCGGGAGGCTGAGGCGGAAGGATCGCCGGAGCCCAGCGGGTCGAGGCTGCGGTGGCCGGGAGCGGCCACTGCACTCCAGTCTGGGCACTCCAACTCACAAAAAAAAAAAAAGAAGGAAGGAGGGAAAGGAAGGGAGGGAGGGAAGAAGGATATAAGAAGGAAAAGAGAAGAGAGAAAGCATAACTCATGCATCAAGCTTAAGGCATAAAAGACGATACAGAAGTAAAATATATTTACTCAACAAATATTTACGACAAAGATTTCAAAGTCAAAATGTGAAATTTAGACTTTTAAATTGAAGAATATAAAGCAATAATCAACTTAAGTAGAGCTCATAAAAGATGACTTTTATACGATGTGAATAAACCCTAGATTAAATGAAGGTGATAAAGATAGAATAACAGAGAAAAGGTGTGGAGAAAAGCCTGGTAGCAGAAGGAAGAACTTTTGTGTGGGTAAAAACAGCATGTACGTGTGTAATCAGACAGATCTGGTCCTGGCATACCTCTCTGCCCACTCCCCACCTTCCCAGTCCTCCCTGGAAATGAGCAAAGGTGAGAATGTTATTAAGTAACCAAACAACAAATGTAGAGTTTATGAAAGAAAATAAAAATCATGCAGCCTGAGGAATCTGGGGTTACTAATAAGAAGAAAATGACTGAGGTACTTAGATTCATCCATACCGTGATGCTGCATAAATTTTGTTTCTATAAAACAACAAGCAAAGGAAAAGGAATTTTAAGAATGAGTAGACATTTCTATAGAAAATTCCTGTTTCTAATCCTCAAGATTTCAAAACTTTGGGAGAATTTCGCAAACATGTCTCAACAAATCTAGAGAATGACAGTGGAAAAAGTCAGGAGACAGCTCAGAAGAAATTATCTTCATGATATAAAGAATTTAGAGAGGCTAACTCTGGGATTAGAAGGCACGTTTTATTCAGAGTTGTATCTAAAGAACAATAAGGTCTGGTGATTGGAATATTTAAGCATGGAAAGATGCTCACACAATTTCTCATTATTTTGGTTTTTAAGTTTCAAAAACCAAACTACTATAACTCAAAGCCAGCTTAAGCCTTCAAATTAACATTTGCTACCAATTAGTTTATAACGAGTGTTTGTCTGAAATGTTTAATGACCGTAAGAAAGCTTTTAAAATTGAAATACTTTTATGTTCAGGACTTATGTTACCCCGCCCGACTTATTATTGCAGCAAGTCTGATCACCCAAAGAGTTCATAAGGTTTTTAACAGGAGGGCTTGGCCCTCAAGCAGGATGACAGGGCCCTTACCCCTCTTTAACATCTTCCATAGGAAATCTTTTAAACAAAGGGGAAATCTCAATTGCTTGTTTTGTACTTAAACCTCACACTAATCCCATTGCCATCAATAGAAAGTCTGTATATGGATTGAGTGTGGGCTGCCCATTCATAAAGCCACTGAAAAAAAGGAAATGCCCCTTTATTTCATTGTAAGTCCGGTTGTTTTTTTTTTTTTTAACTTTTTAAAAAAATTTGGTCTAATTAGTACTACAAAGAATTCTTTCTGACTTTATTGGGAATACTTCTAAAGTTTCAGCATTAAAAGCAATGTGTACTCTAAGTTTATCTGTTCTTGGTTAAGATTTTTTTAAATCACACATGAGTAATTTTAACTAATGTTAAATAGCAAACTTTTACCAGGTCATGGGATTCTTCCATCTTAATCTATTAATGTATCTTATATTAATGGATAGTCAAATTTATAATCATTCTTGCATTATATGGAAAACCCACTTGACGTGATTTTCATGAACATTTCTGAATTTGATTTGACAATTTTTCTTGGGATTTTTGTGCTGAGGTAAAGTTGATTTTAATTCTGTAATGAATATCAACTTTATACTAGTCTCAAAAATAAATTGAATAGCTTTTCTTACTTTTTTATCTAAAAATTAAAAATTATTGTCATGAAGTTGGTTGTAGAATTCTCTTATTTTTTTTAACCATGGTTTTATCTGTAATTATGTTCTGTTTTTCATATGTAATGTTTATTTGCTCTTAACATTTTTTTCTTTAATCTGACTTATTTTGTTAGTCTTTTCAAAGGATAAGCAAAAAAAACCTGTTACTTTACATTTTAATAATTCCCACCCTTTTCTAGCTATCACTTTTATTGACTTTACTCAGTTTTTTTTTCTAGCTTTTTGAGTTTAATGTTGGCTTACTATTTTTCCCTTTTCGCCTAATATATTGATTTAAGGCTATAAAAAGTCGATTTAAATGATAATTTAAATGCATCCAATGAATTTTATTTCAAATTAGTTCCAATATTTTAAATTTTTAGGTATTTGATAATTTATAACTTTATTATTTTAATAATGACTTATTTAGAACTTTTTAACATATGTAAGTAGCATTTCCTTTTTGCTATCATTTTAGATATTAACATATGATCCACATGATATTATCTCTGAACTTTGTTTATATCTTCTTTTTGTGCTGTTATCTTATCAATTTTTAATAAATGTTCAATTCTTGAAAAGAAGGTATATTGAAAAGAAGGTAAATACATATTTTTTTTGTGGTATAAAATTACCATATATCATTATCAGATTGTTAGAGGAATAAGTTATTCTTCTATTTTCTTGTTTTTTTAATCTATGACTTTCTAAAAAAGATTTGCTGTAATTCTTTATTTTTCAAATTGTCCTTGTAATACTATTAATTTTAGTTGATGTTTTTAGAAAAAACATCAGAATAAAGAAATTTACTGGGGATAATAAGACTTAAAATGGATGCGGCTAAAGATGCAATTTGGCTATTTTCTCTGATTGACAGTAATTTAGTATTGAGATTTTTAGGAATCTGGCACCATTTTGGAACATATATTAATAATTTAATTATACAAATAAATCTTATAAAAAGGTTATTTGACAATGCTTCCTGTATAATATTATACATCATAAGCTTGATACAGCTGTCCTGAAACATTAGAGACCCTTTTGGAATGACTAAAAGTTAGTTTAAGTCAAAAGACTTAATTTATAATTTAAAATTAGATTCCAGAAAGCCTGTCATAGATGTCAGAGGTCTAAATATTGGATTAAAATAGGATCACACATCACTGTAAAATAATAGACATTCATCTAGCCAAAGTGATAATTAAAAGATTTCAAAAAGCAAAACTTTTACTTTTTGATAGAAAGGAAGCTCAGTTTCCCAAATAATCAAAAGACTTAATAAAGATAGCACGAGGCACACAAAATTAGCTTCTCTTTTCTTTTATTTTGCAGTTTACTCAAAAGATGAACAAAAATCTTTTGCTATCTCTTATTAATACTACATAAAAATCTTGTCTAAAAAAGAAAACCAAATTTGAGCTTTTCATCAGTATATTATTTATGTTAAAGCTAATTTTAATGAAATTTTATAAACAAACACATTAAACCTCAGTTGACTTTGACCATACAAGATAAGATTTTTAAAATTTTTTATAACATACTACAATTTTCTTCCATTTTTGAAAGGTATTCTTTTACTTTTTTTTTTTTTTTTTGAGTAGGAGTCTCACTCTGTCATACAGACTGGAGTGCAGTGGCACGCTCCCGGCCACGGCAGCCTCCACCTGCTGGGCTCCGGCGATCCTTCCGCCTCAGCCTTCCAAGTAGCTGGAAATACAGACGTGCGCTACCACGCCCGGCTAATTTTTTGATTTATTGTAGAGATGAGGTCTCATTTGCCCAGGCGGGTCTTGAACCCGCAGGCTCAGGCAATCCACTCACCTCAACCTCCCAAAGCACGGGCTTACAGGCTGACCCACCGAGCCCGGCTCTTTTACTATTTTTTATCTATATCTTTTTAATTCTTTTAATTAGGATCAACTTTAAATAATTCCTAGATAAAATTACTTTTTTTTTTTTTAACAAAAACCACATCTTTATGACTTCTTTATAATTCTTTTAAGCAAAAACACATTCTGCTTTTCTTATATGCTACATATTCAGAATTGCTTTCTATCTAGTAGCTTTAATTATATATATTAACTATAATTTTAATTTTTAGTAACTGTAATTTCTAGTGAAAACCTAGAAAGTAATTTTGAACTGATGTATGTTGAAACATTTTATGAATACATATTTTATGATTTCTAGAAAAGAAGCTTTTTTATAGAACAGTTTTTTATGTGGAACAGACATATTTGCTGACAAATCCAAATATTGTTTCTGACATAAGAATCCACAAGTATATAAGCTTAAACTTATATTTAGTAATGTTTTTGCATTACCTTATTTGTAGATGAATTAAATATTTCATTAATATTTATTATTTAAATTAACTTAGCAAAACTTTAAGAATATAGTTACAAAAGGCATTTGAAAACCTTTAAGTAAACATGTTATAAAACATACTTTTTATTAGAAAATTTAGTCTTAAACTTTTATTCCATTTTATCAAAAATATGAAATTGATTAATTGAGTCTCTCATTGTGTTTAAAATACAGAGCACATAGTAAGTTGTTATTAAACATTTACATGAATGTTTAATGAGGTAAATAAGCAATTTCTTCCTCCTGCCATTTTCGGGTAGTACAGTACAGTTTGAAGTTGAACATTTGGATTAAAAATCTACTTCTGTTATCTGGCTTCATGATTCTGGGCAACTCATTTAGATTTAAACTGTGTCTTTCCCCATAACAAAATGAAAGTAGTACTACATATGTCATTGTTATGAGAATAAATAAGATGATATGTGTGCAAACACTTTAAATAGTAACACTCCAGACAACGTGAATTGTTATCTGAAAATTTGAAAAACTTTGGCGTGATAAATTTCTTAGAAAGAGGGATGTGATCTTTTGGATAGAAAAAGTAGGGGGAGGGATGAAGGGATACAGTTATACAGGACAGAAATGCAAATTTAAAAAAAATAAACGTAAAAGAGAAAGAAATCTGAGCTGAAAAAGTATAGAGAAAGAAAAAATGTATAGATTCTTAGGACAAAATATCAGCAGACTAGAATAAAAAGATTGTGACAGAAAAGTATTATAATTTAAAGACTATTTGACATATCATGTTATAAATGATTGAGACCCACAAAATTAGCAACTAAAAGTATCTTAAGAATATGTGAAAATTATTCTCCTGTTTTACAATCAAATTAATTGCCAGTAAGTCATTTTTCTCTAGTACTAGTTTTTTTAAATTCTTTAAAATGAATTCGATGGTAAGAGTATTATATAAACATAATCTGACGTATATTAGATAAAATCCCTCAAATTGCCCCGATTCATGTTTTCTATCATATATTAACTTTGAAAATCATATTTACCGACAATTAATATTACTCTTACATCCATAGAAAATATAAAAAACTTTTTCTTACAGTGTGATTTCATTTTTTTTCCGTGGTTAATATACATTTGTAAATAATCAAATTGTCTCCAGAAATACTTTTTCTCTCTCTTAATTTTATCTCCCCGAGTTGGTGCCTCAGTAATTTAGATAACAAATATAGATTGAACATAGAACCATGACACATTGGAGATGTAAAGGAATGCCAGACTTGTCTACATAAACAAGTTAGTAGTAACAAGTGATTCTGTTTCCAAAGAGTGTGACAGATAATGATGCTAGAGAAATTCAGAGCAAGGAGGTCACTTATCATTGCATCCAGTAGCAAAGCATATTAAATTTTACTCTGAAACACTTGATTTAGAAACTACATTTTAGAATTTGTGAGAGAGCCAACAAGCAATAGAAGAATATTTAGGTATTACAGATTTTGATGGTTAATTTTACATGTCAGTATGACTGACCTAAGGGGTCAAATATTATTTCTGCATGTGTCTTCAGACAAGATTAGCATCTGAATTGGTGAACTGATTAAAGAAGATCATTTTCACCTACGTGGGTAGGCATCATCAAATCCATTGAGAACCTAAATAGAACAATAAAGTGGAGAAAGTACAAATTTGCTTAATATCGCTGAGTCTTGGTTTTCTCATTTGTAAATGAGATGAATAATAGTGTTTACTTCGTGAAACTATGAAATCAGATGTACAGAATAATGCTGGCTCAATAAATTCTAAGGTAAAAATGAAGTTTGAGGTCTGTACACATATTAATTATCATGTAATTGGGTCCTTGATAAACTAAAACCACAGTACCAATCACCTAGAAACTCAAAGATTTTAAATCCTGAGTTTCGCAGCAGACAGTGGCTCACATCTGTAATCCCAGGACTTTGAGAGGAGGCAAGAGGATTGCTTTAGTCCAGGGGTTTGATATCAGCCTGGGCAACATGGCAAGACCTCGACTCCATAATAAATCAAAAAATTATCCCACGCTTTGGGAGGCTGAGGTGAGTGGATTGCCTGAGCCCGTGGGTTCGAGACCCGCCTGGGCAACTTGGCGAGCCCTCATCTCTACAATAAATCAAAAAATTAGCCGGGTATGGTAGCGTGCGCCTGTAGTTCCAGCTACTTGGAAGGCTGAGCAGAAGGATTACCGGAGCCCAGAAGGTCGAGGCTGCGGTGGCCGGGAGCGGCCACTGTACTCCAGTCTGCGTGACAGAGTGAGACTCCAACTCAAAAAAAATAAATAAATAAAAATAAATAAATCAAAAAATTTATTGGGTGTGGTGGCACATGCCTGTAGTTTCAGCTACTTGGAAAACTGAGGCAGAAGGATTTCCTGAACCCAGCAGTGGTAACTGTGATCACGCCATTTCCCTCCAGCCTGGGTGACAGAATGAGATTCTGGCTCAAATAAATAAATAAATAAAAATCCCGAGTTTCAACAGTAACTCTAGAAGTACTGAATTAGAAATCAGGAAATCTAACTTTTAGTTTTGATTTTTTTGCTTGTTTTTCCCTACTCTTCATGTAAACTTGAACAAGTCATTTGCACTTTCAGAACCCTGGGGTCATTTATAAAGTGAAGTGGTGAGTATATGACAGGGGACCCCCTAAAACACAAGAACCTGTTTATAAAAAATCATGTATTAGCTAGACGCAGTGGCTCACGCCTGTAATCCCAACACTTTGGGAGGCAGAAGTAAGAGGATTGCCTGAGCCCAGGGATTCGAGACCAGCTTGGGCAACATGATGAGACCTCGTCTCTATAGTAAATTAAAAAAAAAAAAAATTTTGGCTTTATTCTTCCATGTTTAAATTCAGTCACCTGCAAAGTACTCTCCATTTTATGTGATACACCTATAGAGATGCTTTTTCCACTGCTCAGAACAGTTTTGAACTCAACAATTTGAATGCCTTTTAGTGCTTTTGCCATTTTTTGTTTCATCAGTTCCACATAGGCAAAACATTTCCCTTTGAGGACTTTTTTCATTTGGGGGAAAAAATGTTGCTTAGGGCAAGATCAGGTGAAGAGGGAGGGTGGAGTATGGGAGTCATGCTGTTTTTGGTCAAAAACTGATGAACACTCAGCATGTTGTGGGCAGGTGTTGCTGTCATGGTGGAAGAATCAGTTGCCTGTTTGCCACAGTTTGGGACATTTCTTCCACAAATCATGATGCAGCCTTCTCAAAACTTCCAGATAAAAACTTTGGGTGATCGTTTGATCTGGAGAAACAAATTCCAAATGTACTACGAAAGACCCATCCTCCAAAAGTTGATTCTGGATTTTGGGGGGATCTCCCCTCATATACTTTCATTTTAGGGAAAGTACTAGATGTGCACTTAGTATCCTGGGCTGGTGCTCACAATGCATTTTTACTTTTGACATGTACTATGAATACTGCATTAGTGACATTGTGAGTCAGGAAGTCTGTTAGTCTGCAAATTTGCACATTGCTTCCTTAGAGAAGAACTTAAAATTTCAAATGAAATTTTAGATTCCTGCCTTCTAACTCAGTCACAGGATTATATGTTCCTGAAAGTTTTCACAGTAAAATAATTTGCAGTTGAAACATATAGATCAATTATTTAGAAAAATCAATTTTAGAGCACTTTTATAAGTACTATTTTATGTTCACAAAAATAAAATAAGCAAAAAAGCAAAGAAATAGACTATCATTGACATGTTAAGTCTTAGAATAGAAAGGATGGATGTTGTACTAGTAGTTCCAATTTGCCATCTAATGCTTTCAGGAAGCTATCTATAATCGGGGCCTCGTGTATAGTTGAGCAGGTTGTGCATTGCACAATACCAGTGGATGCCATTCACACTATAATCAATAATTCACAAGCTTAATGGTCAACAAAGCAACTTTGTTCAAAATATTTCTTCCTCGTTTTAATAAAAATGATTGGTCTCCATTTTTTCATGTTGCAGGTAACATGCATAAAATTTTTATCAGGAATTCCACCTAAATGTTCAATGTCTTTGGACTTTATGACTCCCAAGTTCTTTCTAGAAATAAAGTCATCTGAATGCTTGAGATTTTTTAAAAATGTTCTTTTCTGAACAGCTTTACTGAAGTATAATTGATACACAAAAAATTGCACATATTAAATGTACACATTTTAGTGAGTTTGTATATAGGCATGCACCTGTGAAACCATGACCACAATCAAGTTAATAAACATATCCATCATCTCCAAAAGTTCCTTGTGTCCTTTTGTTTGTCTGTAGTAAAAATATTTAACATAAGGTCTACTCTCTTAAATTTTACAAATGCAAAATGCAGTGTTGTCAACTACAGGCAGTATATTGTACAGCAGATCTCTATAATTATTCATCTTGCATAAGTGAAACTTAATACTCATTGAACAACAATACCCCATTTTCCTCTCCCTCCAGCACCTGGCAACCACCATTATAATCTTTACTTCTATGAGTTCGACTATTTCAGATTTCTTATGTGATTGGAATTATGAGCATTAATCTTTCTGTACTGTCTTATTTCACATAGCATAATGTCCTCCAGATTCATCCATGTTGTCACATATGGCAGGATTTCCTTCTTTTTTAAGGTTAAATAGTATTCTATTATTTTTATATTTGTTATTTGCTAAATCTTTATGTTTATGTTTCCTTAGGCCACTTTAATTGTTCCCACTAGAGCTTTATATCAGACTTAAGTACCTTGATTCTGTCTCCACAGGTCTTAGCTCATTTTTTCCCTGACAAGCCCAGGAAACAGGGCCCACATTTCCAATTTATTTTGCATTCGATTCTTTATATCCTCCAAAGTTGCATTAGATTCTTTATATCTTTCAAAGATGCTGCATTAAGAAGAACAGACAAACAAACTGACATTTGTTTTTCTTTTTCTAACTCCAAATTGCTTGTTTTTCAAATTATTCATATTAGAAGCAATGCACAATTAACAACTATTTGATTTCTTTCTTTAGGCACATGGTAGAAATAAGGAACAAATAATATTGTGAGGCAGACGTGAATAATGTTAAGATAGTACTTTGAAGAGAGATAGACCTGAAACCTGAGTTTGAATCCCATCTATACTATTCTACTTGCTAACTATGTAAGCTTAATCTTATTTTTTAACTTGCAAGAAGACTCAACAACCTCATCTGTAAAATAAAGACAACTATAATAGTTTTCATTGTAGTTAATCATTTTGAGGATTAATTTTAAAATGCGTGAAAAAACTTTGGCACTATATCTTGCTCACACTAAATTTCTCTAAAATATTGTTTATTGTAAATTTGAGATTTCCATAAAAACAAGGATTCTTGTCAGAATGTTGAAGCTTTCCTCATGGTCTTTCTATAACTTAGTTTTTAAAATCTTATCATTAGACTTTCCACTGTCAATCCTACTAAACAATCTGGGCTTGTTTTTGCTCCCTGTGTACACATTATATTTAAATCTTTGTTCCTGCCCTTCATTTAACTTCAATGCTTAAAACAACTTCAAATACTTTATAGACATAAGCTTCATTAGGTTGTTTCACTGTTTGAAAATATTATCCTTTTCAAAGAAAGATAGCTTTTTTAATTGATTAAAGTATAGTTTTTACATACACGAACATTCAACCATTGTAAATGGATAATTAGATGATTCTTAATAAATTTATGCAATTGCATACTATCACCTCAACTGAGCCTTAGACCTTATCAGTACCTCCCAAAGTCCCCTTATTTGCAGTTAATCTCTTCCCATTCTTGGCTATAAGCAAATACATTTTGGGGTTCTGTTGTTAGGTGCATTATATTTGTTCATTTACATGTAGATCTATGTATACATTTTAATTATTATATCTTCATGAGGTATTGACCCTTTTATCATTATGAAATTTTTCTAGTGAAAGTCCTGTCTTAATATCTATTTTGCTTATATTAATGTAGCCATTGCAGATCTCTCATGGCTATTGGTTATATGGAATAACTTTTCCATTCTTCAATTTCTATTTATTGTGTCTTTAACTCTAAAGTGGGTTTTAAAAATAGGCAACATATAGTGGCATCTTGTTCTTTATTTAGTATAACAATGCCTGTCTTTTTGTTGCTTAACATTCATATTATACAGTTAGTGTTACATCTACCATTTTGCTATTTGTTTTACATGTTTCATGTTATTTCTTTATTAATCTGTTCTTCTGTTGTTGCTTTCTTTTATGTTAAACATTTTTTAGTATATTGTTTTAAGTGTATTAAATTAGTTAAGTAAGTTATATATTTCAATTATTTTCTCATTTGCTGTTTTAGGTATTGCAATAGATATTTTTACTTATCAGTTAACTTCCTGTTAAAATCAACATTAATTTTGTTGAACTATAGTAACTTTGCTCCAATTTAATTTCATTGGCTCCACTTTTTTTGTGCTGTCATTTTTATTTTGTTATTTGAAATGTGTATTGAAATTTAAATTATATATGTCTTTTTACTCAGGTGCAAAACTAAATATATGAACCCAATAGAGTTTACCCATAATTCAAGTCAATATATACTTACTAAGAGCCCATTGTGGCTGGGCTCGGTGGCTCAGCCTGTAATCCCGCATTTTGGGAGGCTGAGGTGAGTGGATTGTCTGAGCCCATGGGTTCGAGACCCACCTGGGCAACCTGGCGAGACCTCATCTCTACAATAAATCAAAAAAATTAGCCGGGTGTAGTAGCGCGCGCCTGTAGTTCCAGCTACTTGGAAGGCTAAGGTGGAAGGATCGCCGGAGCCCAGCAGGTCGAGGCTGCAGTGGCCGGGAGTGGCCACTGCACTCCAGTCTGGGTGACAGAGTGAGACTCCAACTCAAAAAAAAAAAAAAAAGAACCCATTGTATATCAGAATCTAGCTAGATGCTTTTAACAAACATTGATCTTTATGTCTCAAACTGTAGTTTAATATTTTTCAATAAATTTGGGAAGATTCTGTCTTTTTAAAGATTATATATGTAGTCCTCATTTTTGTCAAAAATGAGTCTTAGTGAGACCAATTGACTTGCAAAATGAGATTTAGCATTATACTGGCCTGATTATTTGCATAAACTGCAACAAAAATAGTGATAGGCCATATAGACTCTTTTAGGTTGGTTTTGCTGGAACTCTTATAAGGAATTTCAGATGAGATTGCTAGAAGCCTCAAGGCTATAAAGTCATTTCAAGGATTCACCATTAGACTGCACTTGTAATATCTGTGTAAATTGGATGTATTCCTCTTTTCTCAAGGTTCCAAAATATCTTGGGGTTCCTACACTTGTCAGAAAGTGACATTCTTTACTTACTACAAAGCCAGAAACCTTGAAAGGTAACTATAGACAAGGTACCAGTCCAGTTTTTCCAAGGGGCATTTTATCAGCTCTATAAAGTCAACTTCAGTTTCTCAAAACAGTCTGGTCATATCTGAAAATATGTCATTTCATTCAAACCCTTCGTAAAATAACCAGTGTCTCTAACTATGTCCTGTTACAGAAAACAGATTCTTACTGAACTTATGCCAATAACTAGGATGCCATAAAATAAAACTACTCATAAATACTTTCCAAATTTTGGAGAAATAACATAGAGAGAAAGGCAAATATTTCCACTATACTCACAAATGTATATTTTACCCAACTGTTATAAACCATGGCTAGCTCAAAAGAAAATAAGTTTTCTAGACTCTGGAAAACAAAATATGAAAAGAGTCAGCAATGTTTCAAACAAAAAGTCTTAAATATTATTTCAGTCCTCTACCAGTTCAGTCTCACTTAATTAATTCTTACTCTGCATAATGCTGAATTAGTAATCTTTATGAACGCATCAGTTTGTTAGAGTTATAAAAAATTTTATTTGGTTCAATGGTATGATCTCCTAGGTTATCAAAAACCTATATCCAAGAGTGCTTTTCAGAATTCTTTTCCATTAATTTCCTTGAAGAAAATGCAAATTTTTGACTGTAGTGGAATGTAATACACTTTTTGAGAAGAATAAAAGTAAAATAATAATTGTGGCTGGCAAAAGACAGAATAGCTATGCTTAAAGATACAATTGAGAAGAGAGATTGATTATTCCTGTAGAATACAACAGTTGAACATAATAATACTAATTATGATTGATAAAATATACCAAGACATATAACAATTTAAGAGTCTCACACAATTTTGGAACACATGTTAATAAATTTCATGCAAATATATCTCAAAGAAAGTTAAACATCATTTCTTATTTGACAATTCTTCCCATATAATTTTTACAAAACAAACCTAATTTGTCTGTCTTGAACTTCCAGGGTTTTTTGTTTTGTTTTGTTTTGTTTTGTTTTTAATGACTGTAGAATTTGAATTTTTATTTTTGGAAAGTATATTAAATATTGAAGTTCTAAAACACTGCATTAAAATAGGATCATAGGTAATTAAAATATTTCAAAAGGCAGAAACTCGTCTCTTTGATAGGAAGAAACTCAGTTTTCCAAACAAAGACCTAATAAAGACAGAATAAGATCAGTAGAGTCAGTCCTTTCTTTTTTTTACTCAAAAGGTAAACAAGTTTTACTCTTTTATTGATATTTTATAAAAATCTTGTTCAAAAAAGAAAACCAAATTTTACCTTTTCATCAATATAACTTATGCTAGAGATATTTTAATGAAGACCTTATAAATAAATATGTCTAATTACAATTTTGAGTGCACAAGATAATATTCCCATAAGTCTTTTTTATAACTTTTTACAATTTTCTATTCAATAGCAAATTAATGCTTGCAAAACAAACAAACAAAACAAAACTGTTATTCTAGCAGTGAGGCCCAGACTCTGGCACTGCCTCAGTGTGCTTTTGATATTAATGCTCAATTTTTAGAAAAATGAAATAACCCCCTTCTAATGTTAACCAACTTGATCACATGCAAAATTCTTTTCACATTAATCTTTCAGAAATGTTCTACAACTTGCTTGCACCTTCATTTTTGTCCTATTCTTTCTTTTCACATTGGCATTCTACTTATTCTACTTAGGACAAAAATGTGCTTTCCTTTCTTCCTTATTACTTTGACCACACAAAGTTCTCTCATTAAAAAAAAAATTCTCTCAACTTTCAACTTTCTTTACATCTTACTTTTTTTTTTTTTTCCAGAAATAGTCTCACTGTTATACACACTAAAGTGAATAAGTGCAATCATAGTTCACTGCAACCTCAAATTCCTGGGCTCAAACAGTCCTCCTGCCTCAGCCTCCTGAGTGGATAAGATTACAGGAATATGCCACCACACTCAGTAATTTTGTTTTTGGTTTTGATTTTGTTTATATTTTTTTTGAAGAGATGGAGTCTCTCTATATTGTTCAGATTGGTCTCAATCTCTTGACCTCAAGTGATCCTCCCTCCTTGACCTCCCAAACAGCAGGCATTATAAGCTTGAGCCACTGTACCCAACACTATATATTACTGTCTTTATACGCTCTGTATATAAAGTTATTTCTCTTATACCTGGTGGTTTTAATTACATATATTAATTACAATGTTAACTCTTAGTAAAGCAAATTTTCAATAAAAACCTAAAATAAGCAATTTTAATTATGTATCAGATGCAGAACCTAGGACGAAAACAGAGTTTTGGAGATAATGTCTGGAAGATTCAACTCCTTCCAGCATGGCGAAGGCACAGCTTGGCCAGGGAGGATGGATCCTCCTAAGCACTGTCTCCAGGTTTCACCATGACCACCTGCCTAAACCTCAGAATCTAAATCTCAAATCCAAAGAATAAGTTCACAAATAAATTAAGCAGGTATCAAAAAATATTACAAAAGCAATAGTTTTATGACATTAAAACATCTAGCAGAGATAGTATAAACCTTCCTCCTAGTAGGCCCAGGCAAAAATATCTAAATTAAATTCTGTAGATGTTTCCATTCTATTTTACCCAAAATTTTAAAACTATCATTCTATTTTACCAAAGATTTTAAAACTATATTTACCATCAGTTACTCAATTTATGTAAACCTAAAAAGAATTCTGATTGGTTCTTTAATTTATGATTGTTCGTTTATTCATAAGTCAATGGTACCACAGAGATAATATATAGATATGTACACATAATACAGACACAAATAAATACTCTATAGCTTTGATTTTAAATTTTTAGCCATAAAACCAGTAATACTAACTTAAAAAGATAGTTGAATTCAAACTGTGCCTTTGTAAGTGGAAAAGTTTAAAGTTTATCTGTCTCACATGACTGAAGTCCTTACAGAGTTTTAGAGAAAACTCTAAATTTACATCTCAAAGCACAGAGAGAAAATGAGAGAGAGAAAAAAAATTAAGTTTTTTAAAGAAAGAGTTTAGGTGTGTTAGTTAAAGGAAGGTTAAAAATGGATGCCAAGGTAGCACAAATTCATAGGAATTTACCAGAGGATTATATAAGGAAATCAATTTCATTTTGATAAGTAGTTTTTAATTTAGTTTGTTTTTAACTGAGGCACTGAGCTCAGCGTAGAAACTATTAAGGACCAGAGCCAAAAAAGCATTTGCAGTTTTTAGGGACTAATAATTTAAATATGTGAAAAGTCAGCATAGTTAGAAGGCAGAGCATTTAGATATTTAAACATCAGCATTCTACTTTTACACTGAATCCTGGGTTCCCCAAAAAAGAGGAGAATGTCATGGGACTGGGTTGTGCAATGCTTTCATAGTATGCTCTGCAACAGAGATACTTTTCAGGGTTTAAACTATGAGTTTCTTATCTGAACATGTGAATAAATGAGTAACTTCCTGTAATAATAATTATTCACTGTAAACAACTGCTGTCAGCTACCTCCAAAACTTCTCTTGCCTGTAACTCACTGGCCATCATATATGCAAGGGTCAAGTGCTCTCTCACAGTTCAAAGCAATCTCTGGCACCCCCAAAGCCAAAGAGATCAGGTAACACAATACACAAGAGCACAACATTTTAGATCTGAGAGGAACCTGTCCATGATTCTTCAGATTCAACAGGAAGACAGAAGAACCACATTTTTAAGAAAGGGGTGAGTGGCTCTTTTTCTATATTCCTTATGGAGTCTGAGTCATTAGAAGTCTGCTATTAGAGCCTATCATGCAGTACTGAAGACAGTAAAGACAAGGAAGTTTAAATATCATCTTTTAATTAAGCTTACTTTTGACTACAGAGCATTAAAAATATATATATTTTTTCAGCCAGCATTACAGCATGCTCCAGGATGTCATAAGCTATCCTGAAGAATTCAACTGCTTCCCAGGGTGAATACGAGTTGTCCTGATGATGATATATTTTTCTATTTTACAGAGCAGCTTGTTCCTGTATACTATTGACAAGGCTTCAGAGTTAAGAGGTACTATTGCCAGTAACCTGCTTGTTGGTTCAAAGGTCCAGCAAATATTTTGTCTAGAACCCATGAATGATTTGAGGGAAACAAAGTAAGCCATGTTTCTGCTCAATTCCAGGCTGAAGGTGCATACAAATAGAATCTAAGTGCTGGAGAATATCAGAAGGGGAATTTTCAAGTTCTTTCCTGTGCAACTGAGCTGTTCCATTTAGCACACTATCATTTTAATCTTCCTTATCAGATTACTAAGCTCTTTTTAACCTCGAAAAAATATTTTCAAATCTCTTATCATCAGATTTTAGAACAAGCAGCTGATATTCCTAGCTTTTGAACATTTTTACCAAAAACTCTTTTACAAGTGAGTCACCAAAATCAATAAGCCATAAACAAGGTTGTGACTTAGCATAAGGCATCTCCAAAGAAGTGCAAAGCCATCCTCACTCCAGAACCACCCCAAAAGCAGCTCAAAGAAAGGAAAGTTTTGCTAGAGTACAACTCATATTTCTGTAGCTATGTTTTCTAGGACCTCAGCTTCTCAGCTAGCACCTATGCATGAGGGTCCAAAGGCTTCATATGCCCCACAAATGAAAAAAAGACAGGAAATCAAAAGCTGTCCAGGGAAAGGAAAAGGATCAATGACAAGTGGGTATTTCAAAAGGTCAAAAATCATAAAAATACTTTAAAACAAATAGGAGTGATTCTCTGACTGGGAATTTAACCTGGGACACAGTGGTGAAAATGACAAATCCTAGCCACTAGACCACAGAGTGGAGTGCCTTTTATTCTTATTCTTATTGATTTTCTTTTTTTTTTAAGAGACAAGATCTCGCTATGCTGCCTAGGCTGGCCTTTCCTGGATTCAAGCAATCCTCCCACCTCAGCTTCCCAAAGTGTTGGGATTCCAGGCATGAGCCATCATGCTCTCCCAGGCTTTTTATTCTTATTTTTGTAAATCCAACAGGAGATTCAAAGCAGGCAGTTTGAGCATTTAAAGGATTTTAACTTGTTTCAAATCTGATCTCAGCTGGAATGTTGCTTAGCTAATTCCCTGGATGTTAGCATTTCAAAGACATGATAAGATTTAAAGGGTATTGTCTGATATTGGGTCAATAAATCAATGTTACTCATTTGTCCTGGTTTAGAAGAAAATGTGTTGAATCTGCATTTTTATAATCTCAGTAGTATTATTCCCATCCTGTAGTTCTGTTTGTTCCTTCTGCTCTAGATTTAAACCCATTTTCCCCTTCTGAGAGAGGGAAATGTGTGCATTGTAAAATTCAGAAAAACTCTGCCTAGGAGATGTATAGGAGCCAAGAGAACAAGCAGAAATAGATGAGTTCAAATCACAGGGGTAGAAGGAGAAGGAGCATTTGGAAGCTAAAGGGGAAAAGTCTCCAAAGTCTTTTTTCCATCACTCCAAATATCCCTTGTTTACCTCTTGAATGAAGGCAATTTTTTTTTCTCTCAGGATTTCTTTTAAAAGTTTTCATTGGAAGTATGAGGTCTGACATTAAGTTCACAAACTCATCCTAGAAAAAGTGCTACATACCTCATTGTTGGATATCACTAAGGTCACCTTCTAGGTGCTCCCTTTGGGAATCTTTGCACTGATGCTAGTACCTAGTTCATTCATGGAAGGAATTTTGGAACTCTTTTTTTAGACTGGTCACCAGAGCTGTCATCCAGAATATCATCAAAATGTCTTTCAATATTTCCTTTATCTTCAGGTACAGAAAAAAGTCATTGGGAGCCAAGTCAGGCGAGTAGGGAGGATGTTCCTATACAGTTTATCTGTTTACTGGCTAAAATCTCCCTCATAGACAGTGTTGTGTGAACTGGTGCATTGTCGTGATGCAAGAGCTCCTTCGGGACCATTTTTGCATACACCTGTCTCATGTCAAGTTTTTCAGTTAAAATTTTCCTATTTTTCTATCAGTGTTTGTTTGGTCTGCTATGCTTCTCATGTCAGCTGATGATTTTGACACACAATTCAATGAATTTTTGCAATGTTTTCATCAGTTCTGCTCGTTACTAGATGTCCTGGCCTCTCCTTATAAATGATGCTTTCTCTCCCCTCAGAAAAATGTTTAATCCATTTATTCATACATTTCCATTTTCTTCATGGCATTATCCATATAAATTTGAACTAACATGTCTCTGATTTCACTTCTACTCTTGCCAAGTTTAACAAAGAATTTAATGTTTGTTGCTCTAATTCAAATTCTGACATTCTTGTGATAACACACAAAAACACACAACAACAATAATGAACATCACTCAGCAAGACACCACCACACATCAACACAAACTCAGCTGTGATATACTGATATACCAAGGTTATGAAACCTTACTGAGTTGTTTGTACAGTGCTGCTAATGTAAACATAAGGTGGCAAGCTCAGGAATTTAATTGTCAGACCTCATAAGTCTTCAATTTTTCCAGCTTTTTCCGATGGTTTGCACAAGAAAATTATTTTAGGTATTTTAGAAGATCGTCATTTTTGGTCATTGTTGTCTATGATTATTCCAGGTTAGGTAGGTCCACTTTTCTAGACAGCTACGAGACGGTACTACATAAATGTGATGCTTAAGTCCACTTGGTGTTTATAAAATGTGCACTCAGATTTTGAAGTATGATTTAAAAACTTTTCAAAAGTGATTAAGGCTGCTAATGTGTTTTAGGGTTTAAGTTTAATGTGCTTTGGACTGCCCCTAACTGCCAGGTGGCACCAGAGTGCTCAAACCATGGGGGATTAGACCCTCATATCATACCTGTCTGTAAGAGCCAAAAATTAGGTGCACTTTTTCAGCTAGGAACCAAAGGGAATTGGTCACAAATGGAAGACTAAGGCTGAATTTTCAAGCAATAGAAAATGGCTGCAATCTTGACTGAATGCTATATAGAATCACCAGTGCCTAACTACCAATCTTTTTACCAGAAATTCTGCTTTCAAACAGAGATAGAGAAAACTTGACCTGAACCTCTGGTCATGAGAAAGTTGGAAAAACCTTGACTTAAACCTCTGCTGTGAGAGAGAGGCAGAAGGAAAAAGACAGCTTTCTGCAGAACTCTTTACCAGAATCTTCTGCCCCAAAACAGAGACCAAAACTCTCACTCTTAAAGAAAAAAGAGCATTGGAAAAATAGCCCAGGGTGTGGGGTGGGAGTGGGATGTGTGGAATTGGCAGTAGTGGGAAACTGCTGGGGAAGGGGGGCGGGGTGCACACCTCATCAACAAGGATAGCTGCATAATGAACATGTGTATAAGTAACCCTGAGTTGTACCCCACATCTTTAAAATTAAAAATTAAAAAATATAAAAAGAAAAAGAGCCCAAATAAAGTCTAGACCTTCGAGCAAAGCATATGAGGCCCAAATTCAGGAAAACTTACCTGAAACACCTGATGGAACTTCTGAAGACATAGAGTTTGTGCTGGTACCAAATGCCACTTTCAGAGAGAAATACCAAGTGTCTGGAGTGAATCACTCTGAATCTTACTGACTTATGCCAGATATGTTGATCTGAAAGAAAGAAGCTGAGGTAAAATTAATATAGATCATGAAAGGACATAAGATGGAGTCAAAATATCCAATGAGCAGCCACTTTAGCATTGCTTAGCTTTGTCATGTTTTTATAGCAGTTCGCTTTAATTTACCATCTAGACACCAGCCAAAGACAAAGGTAGCTATTGATAATTGTTTTATGACCCCCTCCCCAGCTTGTTTTGTAAACAAGCTAACCCAATCATCCCTCATGACCTTCATGGTACAGACCCCATCAACATGGCAACAGTCATGTGACTAACCCACCCATCTGCCTGCTATCCATCGCCTGAAGTCAGTACCTGTGCTTTCCTGTCCCCTTCATGATGACGTGAAAAGACTACCACCCAATCATCTAAACCTATCCACATCAAAGGGAAGGTTAAAAACATTCAACTTCAAGCAGCCATTTTTTACTACTTTGTTAACCTCTGGTGTGTCCACATGGCTCTTTGAGCTATGACCACCTTGGGGAGGTGAATCTCCTCTCTCTTTCTCTCTCTAGTTTAATAAACTTATTTTCCATTCTAACTTCTGTGCAATTCTTTGTATCTTTGGCGTGGCACAGTATCACACACCCCCAATGGGTCTGACCTGGCATTTTGAAGGCTCCACTGGGATTGTGACCTAACAGATCAGAGTTTATTTGGGCCAAGCTTGAGGACTGTAACCCAGGAGCATAGATTCAAGTTGCCCTGAATATATGTTCCAGTTAGCAGCAGTAGGGAAAGAAGGGGCAGTTCCTGAGTTTTTTTTTAACCAAGAATTTGTGTTAAAATAAACTATTGAATGGTTGTACAGTGTTAAGCTATAGGGTATAGGTTAGAGTGTCCAGTGCAACATTATTAGGTTAATTTGTAGCTACACATGGCAATAGAAAGCAGTTTCAAAAGATGAATACATAGCTCAAAAGGAGGGGATTAAGATGTGATTCCTGTCTCATTTTAATGTCTCCCTGGACCTGATAATTTAAAAAGACTTGCATTCCTCAGATAAAAAGTTCTTTTCTTTTCTCAACCCCCAGCTAACCCCGAGTCTGTCTGTCTGGCATTTTTCTGCGGGAGTTCATGATGAGACCCACTATGGTAAAACTATCAGTTTTGTAGACTGAGTGGGACTGGGAAGATGGTAGCATCAGAAGCAAGAAGAATTCAAACTTATGTTCATATGAAACAAATTTTTAGAAATTTTATAGATAGAATTTGCTGATCTTTTCATGCCATATCCTGAAGGCTGTCTCTTAAATCTTTAGAAAAGTTGGAATACTTTTATTATAGTAATGATCATAAAGTATTATTATAAATAAAAATTAGATAGACCAAGAGAGTCATCTATTTTTCTACCTCAGAGTAGATCCTGAATCCTGCCTTATAACTAGATCCTACATTTTCAGAGCTTTTCCTTGAGTTTTTCAGTATTTTAAAAAATCTTTTGCTAGAAATATGTATAGTTCCCTGACTTGCTCTGTGATTTTGGCCAAGCCAACTACTGTTGCTATATCTCATTTATTTTCTTCTATGACTTTGAGACAATATTATCCACCGCAGAAAAGGCTATTTGAGTTTAGTACATTTTATTAGAGTACCGAATAGACAGTTCTAGAAATTAGTTATAAATTGAACACTAGCCCTAAATTACTTTTAAAAAGAGACAAAAGAACACAACTAATTTGAGAGGTGGAGGCACTTGTGAAGCACATGGAAAAAACATTAGAAAATGTGGAAATAACAGTTGTCAGAGATCCCTAAGAACTGTCAGGTTTTTTGAAGAACTTTTAAACTTGGAGATTTAAGTGACTGAAATTGAATCTTAATTGTTCTTCCTCTGGAACAAAACAGTGACACCCAGGTGGGTGGTTGCTCTTTATAATGAGAAAGTAAGGTACCAGCCACTCCTTTTAGAAAAACATCCTGTTTTGGTTTTCTGTAGCCCCAGGCAGTGGGCAAAGCTCAAATGGGTAAATTTGTCTCTAAAGGGCATTTAATTGGAAAGTTCATTCTCAAAAGCAAAAGTTCATTCTCAAAAGCAAAAGCTTTCAGAAACACACACACACACACACACACACACTTTCTTAAGCACGCAGAGATCAGGGAAAAGGAGAGAGCTAACAGATGGTAAAATTCCCTCAGCATGGATTTAGCCACTTCAGATTGATAGACCTTAAATATTGGTATTTTTCAGCTCTGAGGAAAAATAGTTGGTCTTCACTTAAGGGCAGAGCTACTAAGGGGAAATAGCCCAAACAACTTTAAGAGATTTTCTGATGAAAGAAGAATGTCTGTTGAATAGATGCACAATTAAAATAATTTTATTCTTCAATAAAATCTTACTGACTTTAATTTAGGAAAGAGGCATCTAGATTAGTGAAAAGTCTGAGGAGTCTTTATAAAGCGTTCCAGTTTGTTTTTGTTTATTTTATTTTTGTGTGGACATTGTAAGCCCTCTTAGTTAAGTATTATTACCATAGGTTAGACCTGCTTTAGTGAATAGAAAAGATTTATTTGTAAATAATAGTTGCATATTTGCTTATAATTAATGTGTTTGGTTTTAGAAAGAACTTGTTCTTTTAAACTGTTTGGGGAGTCTTTTGTGATGTTGTTTATGATGTTAACTTAATTTGCATGGAGGAACTGCCCTCTTTTATTTCCAATCACCCCATCAAGTACTTTTCAGGGGTTGTGTGTGCATTTCGCCTATAGAATGCTAAGGTTGATTTTTCTGTTATCTCTAGTTTCAGGGAGGGTGAACTGTGTAATGGTTAGAAACCCAGGACCCAGAATCACTCCCTTGTTAGTTGTGTGACAGCTTTCTTACCTTTTATGTCAAAATGTTGATTTGAGGCTGAAGATTAAATAGTAACAATACCAACAACATTTCCTGCTTACTAATTATCACAGCATTATCTTAAGTGCTGTTTATTTCAACTCTGTTAAGCTTTAAGGCATTTTAACCATTTTATTTAACCCTCATAGCTGTATCAGTTGGGTATTGCAATTATTCTATTGCAGAGATTCAAAAAGTTAAGTGTAGAGAAGTCCTTTCACTTGCCAAGGTCATACAGCAAGAAAAAGTCAAATTCAGAACACAAAACTAGCTCTCCTAGTACCCTAGAACTTTCTCCAGGATTCACACTTCCAAATATTTTTGGAATCATCTACACAAAGCTTTTTTTTTTTTTATAGCTTATTTTGTGCTTGTGATTATATGACATTTTAAAAAACCTTTCACAATTTTCCTTTTTTTTTTTGAGTTGGAGTCTCACACTGTCGCCCAGACTGGAGTGTGGTGGCCGCTTCCGGCCACCGCAGCCTCGACTGCTGGGCTCCGGCGATCCTTCTGCCTCAGCCTTCCAAGTAGCTGGAACTACAGGTGCGCGCTACCACGCCTGGCTAATTTTTTGATTTATTGTAGAGATGAGGTCTCGCCAAGTTGCCCAGGCGGGTCTTGAACCTGCAGGCTCAGGCAATCCCCTCACCTCAGCCTCCCAAAGGCGTGGGATTACAGGCTGAGCCACCGAGCCTGGCCACAATTTTACTTTTTCTTTTTGAAAAATAAATGATGCTTATTCAGATATTCCATCTAATTACAATATTGATTTATTAAACTATGAGATCAGAAATTTTTCTTTATAATTTTTTCATTCTCTCTTGTCCTACCTTTTCATCTTCCTCTTTTCCTCCTACTCTTCTTCTCCTTCATCTTTTAAAATATTTTTTCCAGTCAAATTATAGCTTAAAATGAAATCACGTTTTTATCCCTTTAGCACAGCTTTCATTAATTTCAAAATTTTGGAGATTAAGTATCTCACTAGTGAGATATTACTTTTTAAAAAGTAATAAATTGTTGGGAACCAGCCTTGGAGGTCTGCATGAATGGCAGTACTGATGACCCTGGGCCGCAAGGATGTGCTAGGGGGCTGTGACCCCATTGCCTCCCCCCTTGTTTTCACACAGCAGGCCGAGATAACTTCTGTATGGATTGAGCTAAGAGACAATAGTGAATGGGGCATGCACAGTTAACCTTAGAACAATAAATGTTTCCTTTTCCACTCCCACTATGTGGTTTGGCTTTCTAAAATTCATACTGTAATTATATTCTGAAGCATGTCAAAGAGACTTTCTTCCATGAGTCATGAACGCTTTAAGATTTTAGTTTACTTGATTTAATAATAATATAGGAATTTAGGTAAAATGTATTAGATATAACAACATAGTAAGATTGTTATAAGAATAATTACTAGTTTAGGATTTAAGGCAATTTATAAGATTCATTTAGGCAGAAAGATTAAAAATCCAGCACATAGTAGATTTAAAGTTAGTGTAATAGAATAAGATTCATTAAGTATATATATGTGGTATTATGATATGATTTTGGGGCGGCTTGGGCTATATGATTAAAGGTTTCTTGAGGAATAGTATCTTAGAATAATAAAGAAAAAGATTGCAGGCCTTGGATAACTTATCTTAAAGGACATATTTATCAATCAGCTCCCGACATTAGAAGGAAACTGCAGAAACATGCCATAGGACTGGATAGCACCTTGGAAAACCTCCTGAAAGTGGGCACTTCGGTCTTTTACAATAGGGATCAGGAAGAGTGTCAGGAAAAGGAGAGAAAACACAGAAAGAAGGCAGAACTTTCAATGACTGCTTTTCAGACTTATAAATCCCAGAGTCCCCAAAGGGCTCCTGAAAACTGCTATGAGTGCAGTGAGCCAGGACACTTCAGAAACAACTGCCCTGACACTGAGGGGAAGCCAGGAGAGGGACCACTACCTTACCCTTGTTCAATATGCAAAGGGGACCAATGGAAGTCAGACTGTCCCTGGAGGCACAAGTCATAGGGTCCAAAGCCAACTTTACAAATGGTCCAGCAGGACTGAGGGGGCCTGAGGCTGCCTCCCTGACTCCAGTGACTCAAACTGACATTATTGCCCAGGAGACCCACGTGCTCCACCCTGCCTATTCACCCCACCTTGCCCTAAGCAAGTGTATTTTGTTGCCCCAGATGAAAAATGCCCTCAAAAAGAAACATTTTGCCAATGTGGAAGACATGAAACAAAAAATGGCAGAAGCACTAAAAGGCATCAAATTGAAAAGTTCAAAAACTTTTTGAGCTGTAGAAAATAGGTATATTGCATCAATGGAGAGTACTCTGAAGATGACTGAAGTTTAAACATGCAAGAATAAATACACAATTTTTTTGTAAGTAAATTCTATTTTTTGGGTCTCCCTCATGTGCATACACACACACACACGTATGTATATACACACATATATGGGCCTTTATAAAAATTAAAAGCCTTTGTATTTCAAAAAACATCAAGAAAATGAAGACTACCCACAGAATGAGAGAAAATATTTGAAAATCATATACCTGAGAAAAGATTCATATCTAGAATACATAAAGAAATATTAAGCATAATAATTGAAAGACAAATGACCCAATTAAAAATAGGCAATGGACTTGAAAGGACATTTATTCAAATAAAATATGTAAATGGCTAAATAAGCACATAAAAAGATGCTCTGCATCCTTCACATCCACTAGAATGGCTATAGTAAAAAAGATACAAAATAACAAATAATGGGAAGGATGTGAAGAAACCGAAACTTTCATGAGCTGCTGGTGGGAATGTAAAATGGTACAGCTGCTTTGGAAAATAGTCTGGCAGTTTGTCAAAAGATTAAACATAATCTATATGATTCAGAAATTCTACTTCTAGTTTGTGTCCATACAAAAACTTTTATATGAATAAACAGACAGCCATGAACTGCTTAACGTTTTGGTCAGCAATGGCCCATATATACAATGGTCCTTCCATAAGATTATAATGGATTTACTCTATACAAGTGTATCACTTTTTAAAATTTCATATACCATATTTTTATTATACTTTTTCTATGTTCAGAAACAGAAATGCCATTGTGTTATAACTGTCTACTGTTTCCTTCCTTCCCTTCCTTCCTTCCTTTCTTTTCTTTCTACAGTAGCATGCTGTACAGGTTTGTAGCCTAGGGGCAATAGGCCATACCATCTAGCCTATGTGGGTAAAGGATATACCATCTAGGTTTGTATAAATACACTCTATGACACTGGCACAACCAAAAAACCCCTAATGATGCACTTTTCAGAACATATTTTCATTGTACGACTGTAACAGCCAAAAAGTATAAACGCCCAAACGTACATCAGCCAATGAACTAATAATTAAAATACGGTCTATATATACACTGAAATAAATTCAGCAATAGAAAGGAACAAAGTCTGGCTACATGCTATGATGCGGATAAACCTGGAAAATATTATTTTAAGTAAATAAACCATTCACAAAAGACAACATATTTGTGATTCAATTTATATAAGTTGTCCAAAATAGGCAAATCTATAGAGACAGAGAGTAGATTAGTGGTTACATAGGGATGGAGTGGGCATCAGAAGGGAATGGGGAATGATTTCTATGGGTGTGGTGCTTTTCTTTTGAAAGTGATGTTTGTATACCTAACCCTGAATTGTATCCCACATCTTTACATTAAAAAAAAAAAAGAAAGTGATAAAAATGTAAAATTGTGGTGATGGTTGCTCAACTCTGAACACACTGAAAAGATATTGAATTGTGTAAGTTAAATGGGTGTATTATGTAGCATGTGAGTTACATCAATAAAACTGTTAAAAAAGATGATTACCAAATGTCAAAATTTGAATTGAAAATTTGAATAACACATCTTTGGATGTGTTATTATAGGTTTATTTGTTTGTTTTCCTACTTTATAGCTTTTTCTACTGTCAACATTTTTACAATAACTATGTGTCATATGTGTTACAGATTTATAATCACATAAAATAAAGTTATTTCTATTTTGAAAATATGAATTTGTTCAACAAGTATTTACTGGGCATCTATCAGACACAGATGCTATCAATAAGCTTTATGTAATATATTTTGAATATGGCTTTGTTTCTTTTTTTAGTTTATTCTTGTTACTTAAACCAATGAATTTCTTCTGACTTATCCAATTATCAATATGTCTTTATAAGCTTTAAGTTAATGCTAATGTATTTAGTTCTCATTAAAATATACTTAATGGGTTACAGATTTCTTTGGGATTACTCACCTTTTTAGTTTCACAAAACAATTAGATTATGGTCTTGGTTTATTAAAAATTAAAAATATATTGCATATTTAATAGATTTCATATACAGTAATTATAGCTCCTTCAATTTTGATTTAAGAATTAGCTAAAAAGATATTTAGGGAAGTATCTGATCTAATACTTGCAATTTAAAAATAATCACAATATAATTAATAACTAGTTTCACTTTAAAATAAAATTTCTTGTGTATTTTTAATGTATCCAACATGATTTTTTTTTTTTTTTTGATTCAGAGTCTCACTCTGTCACCCAGCTGGAGTGCAGTGGCACGCTCACAGCCACCACAGCCTCGACCTGCTGGGCTCAGGTGATACTTCCCCATGGGTTCAGGCAATACTGTCTCTGCCTCCCAAAGTGCTGGGATAACAGGCATGAGCCACCGCACCCAGCCCCAACATAATGTTATAGGATACATATGGATAGTAAAAAGGTTAATAGTGAAGCAAATTAAATATCCATCATCTCACACAGCTACTCATTTTTGTTGTTTTTACGGCAAGACCAACCAAAACCTACTAATTTTGCAAGGATACTATATACAGTACAAATTTATTATCTATAGTTTTCATATTGAACATTAGGTCTCTAGACTTTTTTAGCCTGCATATCTGCTGTCTTGTATTTCCTGACCTACGTCATTCCATTTCCTTCCTACTTCCATTTCTCCTTCCCTTACTCCAGTAACCACTGTTTTCTGTCTCTGCATATTTGATTTATTTTTAAGATCCATATATAAGTAAGGGCATGCAATATTTTTCTTTCTGTGTCTGGTCTATTTCACTTAGCATAATATTCTCCAGGCTCATCCCTGTTGTGGTAACTGACAAGATTCTATTCTTTTTTAGGGCTGAATAATATTTCATTGTATAGGTGCACCACGGTTTCCTTAACCATTTTTCCATCAGTGGACAATTAGGTAGTTTCCATATCTTGGCTATTGGGAATAATGCTGCAATGAACATGAGAGAGCACACATCTTTACAAGATGGTTCATTTCGGGGTAAAAGTACATGAGTACATATCCAGAAGAGGTATAACTGGGTCATACGGTATTTTGAGTTTTAATTTCTTTAGAAAGCTCCATACTATTTTCCATAGATTGGCTAAATCAATTTATATTCTTACCAACAGTGTGTAGTGTTCCCTTTCCTCAACACCTTAACCAACGTTTGTTGTATTTTACTTTTTGATAACAGCCTTCCTAATGGGTGTGAGGTGATACTTTATAGTGGCTTTGAAGTGCACTTCCCTGATGCATAATTAAGATGAGCACCTTTCCATATATTTGTTGATCATTTTTATGTCTCCTTGAGAAAAAATCTATTCAGATCTTTTACCTATTTTTAATTAGGTTATTTTTCTACTATGGCACTGTGTGAATTCTTTATAAATTTTGAATACTAACCCCCTATCAGACACATGGTTTGCAAATATTTTTCCCCCAAAATGGTCTATGTGTCTGTTTTATGCCAGTATCACACAGTTTTATTTACTATAGATTTGTAATATAACTTTAAATCAGATAGTGTAATGCCCACAACTTTTTTTCCCTCAGAATTGTTTTGACTGTTTGGGGTCTTTGATAACTGTACATGAATTTTTAAAATGTTCTACTTCTGTGATGAATGTAGTTGGAATTTTGATAGGGATTGTGCTGAATGTGTATATTGTTTTGAGTAGTATGAAGATTTTAAAAATGTTAATTCTTCTGATCCATGAGCATGAGCTATCTTTTCATTTATTTGTGTCTTCAATTTCATCAGTGTTTCACAGATTTCAATGTGCAGATCTTTCACCTTCTTGGTTAAGTTTACTCCTAGGTACTTTTTATGTTATCATAAATGGAATAGTTTTCTTAATTTCTTTTTTAGTTAGATTGTTATCTGTGTACAAAAATGCTACTCATATTTTAAGTTGATTTTTGTATCTTGCAGCTTTATTAGTTCCAACTTTACTACTTTTAGTAGTTCTGTCAGGTTTTTTTGCGTGGGATCTTCGGGTTTCTTTACGTATCGGATGGTATTATATACAAATAGAAATAATTTTACTTTATTTTAGATTTGTGCTCCTTTTTTCGTATTTGATTTCTATTGCTGGTACTTCCACTACTGTCTTGAATAAAAGGGGTAAGAGAGAACATCTCTGTCTTTTTATGACTGCGTAATATTCCATTGTGTATATATACCACATTTTTTAAATCCAGTCCTCTTTTGATGGACAGCATGGTTATTTATATTGCATACATAATTGTAATAATTTATACTGATTAGCAAAAGATGAATACAAGACACATTTGACTTCTGCAGTTACAAGATGTGCTCAAAGTGGTTACCTTTCATATCCAAACACTTTTGATTATATCAAACTAAAAGTAATCCGTAGATAGCGTCTCTTAAAATGTATATACATTTTTGGCTCCAGTGTGCGTGTGTGTGTATATATATATATATATATATATATATATATATATGAAGACCAGCAAATGTCATCTAAAATTATAAATTATTATTTGAGCTAAAGGTAGTTAAAAGTAAGCCAATAGATGCAGGAAAGCTCTCTGTAATCACTCTATTTGCTTAAAAGACATAAGATATCTTTCCCTACCTTTCACCAGAGAGAATAAGGATTAACTACTAAAGATGACATTGGACTCTCTTGGACCTAGAGATGATATCACATGAATCTAGATGAATAAACTTTACTAATTAGTTTTTGTTTGTTATTTATTCGCCTTTTCACAAGTTTCCACCCCAGGAGACTCAAAGTCCTTTTTGTTTGTCTTTTCCCTTCTCTAAACTTTTACTGTTCTTTGTTGAAGATGCTACATAAGTTGGAATCTGTTTTTGAAAATGATAATTCTAGAAAAGGAAGAACACTCTCTGGTACTATGAGCCTGTTTCACGCTCAGTGTTTGGTGGAACCAGGATTGTGATGACCTGGACTGTGTCTTTGAAGACTACTTACTCCCTGGGAGTTTTTCCATGTATATATGTAATATATATGTTAATAATCTTCTGTTTCTTTTTCTCTTGCTAATTTGTTTTTTTGTTACAAGTGTCTATTTCAATTAAGAATTTGTGAGGGTTAATTATTTTTGTTCCATTACAGTTCATATGTGTGTATACATATATATAAATAAGAAACACTATGTTTTTCAAAACAGGGCATTTAATGTCATTTATCTTAAGCATCCAAATAGGATCTGAATGGAAATCCATTTCCTTTTTATAATGTCAAAAAAACTAGACAGATGAAAAAAATGGCAAAATATAACTGCTTGCAAATATGCCATAACTCTTGACATGAATTTTTTAATTTAGAAAAAGGATGTGATACTACACACTCCTGGTTTTGATTACTAATGAGGCATCTGGTTTGGAAAATGATAGTTCTAGAAAAGAAACAACAGTGTTTGCTGTTATGAGCCTGTTTCAACCTCAGGGTTTGGGGAAAACCAAGATTGTGATAATCTGGACCATTTTACCACAGAAAAATCATCTGAGGGATAATAGAATTGTATGCAAATAAAAAAGGTCTATTTTTTGTCTGATTTTGGAGGCAAGTAGGAGAATCTGCCATGATAATAGATAGAAATCAATAGATTAGGCATGAATGCCACATGTTTAAGAATTACAAGTACAGCTGTAATATATTATTGGGACAGAATTTTGGGAGACACTATGGTCTAAAGGTGCTCCTTAATATTCACATATTAGAAACATAACCTTTAATACAATAGTGTTGGGAGGTGGGGCTTTTGGGGGGGGGTGTTTAGTTCATGATGGATTTGCCCTCACAAATGAATTAATGCCACTATAAAAGGACTGGACAAAGGAAATTTGGCCCTTTTTGCTCTTCCATCCCTTCCATTATGTGAGCATGCAGTGTTTCTCTTCTCTGGAGGAAGCAATAATCAAGGAACCATCTTGGAGGCAGGGACCGAACTCTATCAGATATGAAACCTGTTGGTGCCTTGATCTTGAAATTCCCAGGTTCCAGAACTGTGAAGCATACATTCTCTTGTTTATAAATTGTTAATTCTCAGACATTTTGTGATAGCAGCACAGACAAAAGACAAGGGTATATACTAGATTAGCTTCCTGAAGAGAGCAGTTTTTTTCTCTGCAAGCCAAAAGCACAGGAAGCATGAATGACTTTATGTTTCATTGTTTATTCTCCATTCTTGTCTAGGTTTTATGTATATTTGTAGGTTATAGGTGTTATAGGTGTAAACAAACATATAATTGCCACAGTATTCGAGCATGCATCCCTTGTCAACTCTCTGCAGAGCTGAAGTCAATGCAGCAGATTTTGAAAGTGATGCAGATCACAAATACCCAAGAAGCATCTCTAGACTACAAAGTCAGTGCACCTGGACCATTTATCATGGAGGTGATGAGCATAACAGCCCTGATAGCTTGATTCTTCTTTGCCTATGATCTAACTTAGAATTACTTGATTTCTTTTTGTTCATATAAGGTGACTCCAAATTGAGTCTAAAGAGTGATTCAACAAAATGTTACATTTTAATGTGCGTGCCTCATTTGGATACTGAATAGTAAAGTGTCTTTTAGACTGACCCTTTGCTTTTGTTAACAGAACTCTCTGGAGCAGCTGAACTGAGAGATCAGCAAAGTAAATTTCTGCTGATTTTTCTGTGGGTGTTATCTGTTGATGTCATATATCTTCTTGCCATATTCCTAAACATGTTTCACCTGGGCAAACACAGTATGTTCCCTACCTAAGAACAAGTTCTGATCTGAGAACATGTTAATAAGTCCAATTTGTTCATAAGTCTAACAAATTTAACCTAGGCACCCAACTCACTCGATTGACTGTACAGTGCCAGTTACATAACGGCTGATTTAAGTTTGCTTCTGGACATCTTGGGCTTGAAATAAAGATACTGTACTACTGTACTTTATGCAGTAGTATACAGTAAAGTACACAAAAGCACAACCACTTGTAAAGGATGCATGCACATAACAATGTATGCCAGCCATGTGAACTAACTTACATGGTAGCACATGTGAACACATTTGCATCTTTGAAAGTTCTCAACTTGAAGGTTTGTATGCAGGGAACTTAATGTATCTGCTGTGTTATGAAGTAGCAAAGAGCACAGTAGCCTCTTTCTAGGCCTGTATAAGAAGGGTTGAGCTCTCTTGTCATTTTCTTCCCCGTGTCATTTTAAAACTTTGGTGAACTGATATGCACAGATGGAGTCATACTCTTGAAAATAATAATGTATTGTAGTAGCTTACATTTATTGAATCCTTACAATGTGGTCAGAGCTGTTCTGAGACCACTTTGTATACAAACTCCTTTCTGCCTTACAGCAACTCTTTGAAGCCAGGTATCAGTTAGGGTTTGGTAGGGCTTGGTCAGGACAGCAGGGAGGTGACATGCACCTGGATCTCCAAAGTCCATGATTCTCAGGAAGTTGTTTAAAAACCCCTAGCCAACTTCTATAACTGTCCCATGGTGATGCCCAGGCAGCTGCCTTCCATTGATCTCTGGGCCACCTCCAGAGAACTTCTCATTGGCAGAATCTTCCAGAACCCACTGGCACATAAAGTTGCAAATCAGTCTCAAAGCTTTGCCTCTGTGGACTAAGGGAGCATTTGGAAGACAGGCAGAGCACTGAACGCCAACACACAGCATTCAGGACACAGAGATACTGCTATTATTTTCATTGTATAGAAAAAAAATTAAGGTGCAGAGGGGTCAGCTTGTGACTTGCCCAGTGTTTTACAACTAGTGAGCAGTGAATTTGGAATCCAAGCCTAGTTAATCTTCTCTGTGGTTCATACTTTCAATGACTTTGGCCATGCTACCTTTCTGCTAGATGGGCTTGAGCAGGTGTTGTGGTAGGTGTCTTTGGACTGAGCCTCTTTTAACCCTCTTTTAATCCTTGAGAGAGCTCAGGAGGTAAACAGAAGAAAGTAGATCTGGAGTACTTTTCAACCCCCAACACATACAGTCATGAAGTGTTCCTTAGTGTCATGCTTTGAGATGTTCTCTTTTGTTTATTGGTTAGTGTGAAACCTTTCTGAAGTGAAAACCAGATAGTCATCGTTTTGCCTATTTTGAAGGTGAAAATAAAATTTGTTCAGACTTTATTTAAAAAAAGGAAGTAGATCCTATTGTTATTCCATTGTTTGACTGAGGAAAGATGCCCACAGGTGTGGTCTCATTGTAGGCCAGGGCTGCTTCTGTAATAGCAGAAGAAGGAGCTGGAACATGTCACTTTGGTTCTAATACAATTGTGGTGTTTTATCCTTACTTCTAAAGTGTTACAACTGCAGTGCCTTAGTCTGCTTTCACTGTATTCAGAATTAAGTCCGTTTGCATATTTATTTGCCCTTAAAATTTACACTGTATATTATTATTATTGCTATTGTCATCATCACCACTACTGGTACCATCATCATTATCATAACTATATTATAGAACCTTTATCCTCCAGGAATATTTTTTACTTATTTTATAATCAAATTAAAATGCCAGAAGTCACTTTTTTTCTCATAAAAGTTGGCCACCAACCCTAAGCACAGCAATCATCCAAAACTTCTAGAAGGATTACAATTTAAATGTATAAGAAAATATAATATTGTGTAATATGAAATGACATGGATTAGAACTGTTAAAATGAAATCTTGGAAAAATTGTGTAAAACAGTATAGTAGAAAACTGAATATTAACTTTAAGATACCGCATTATGCATTTTTAAAAAGCCCACATTGCTTACTAAAATTCATGTGCCTACTAAAAAAATAAAGTTCATGTCTTTGGGGGAACCACTTAAAATGAAATTTTAAAAGTTCCCACTAAATCAAATAAAAGAATACTAGTGATTCATAATTCTACTCCCCAGGTCTTAAACATATTTTTAATGCAATGTCAAAAAAGTGTTTTCCAGGACTCTAACCTACAGAACCAGGGTGTGATCATAACACACCAATCTCATTTCAGCCAGGGACGAGTCATTCTCCTGGACTTGGGTCCTCTAGAGCTTTGGAAAGTTATGAGAGTGGAAGCTAGAGTCCATGAATGACTGCTTGATTTAATTGTTTTAACTTTGTGACATAAAAGTCTATGCAGAGAAAGTGAGGATGATTTAGCTACAATATCTGTCACCCCATTGATCGCCTGGGTTGATTCAGCTGATCTAGCTGGCTAGGCAGGTGTCTCCTTGCTCCCTCTTCACTCCATGTGTGTCTCTCCCCATGTTGTGTACTTGGTTGAAGAGGATGAACATTCTCACTAAAGAAAGACTGACAGTTCTTCAGTCAAGGATATGCAAGGAGATGCGATCTCCTTCTAGAACCTCCAAATAAGTTCTCATGGTCCATAAGATTCCAGGCAGAAATGGTAGCTTAGAAGTCACTTCAGTTATTGATAATGGCCATTCTGACAGGAGTTAGGTGGTATCTCAGTGTAGTTTCAATTTGCATCTCCTTGATGACTAGTGAGGTTGAACATTTCTTCATATATCTGTTGGCCACTCGTATGTCTTCTTTTTGAGAAGTATCTGTCCACATCTTTTGCCTACTTTGTAAAGGGGTTGTTTGTTTTTTTTCTTTTCATCACATTTGAGTTCCTTGTAGATCCTTGATGTTAGGCCTTTGTCAGACATGGAGTTGGTGAATACTTTTTCCCAGTCTATGGACTATCTCCCTGCTCTCTTAATGGTTTCTGTGGCTTTGCAGAAACTTGTCAGTTTAATGAGGTCCCACTTGTCTATCTTATCTCTTATGACCTGTGCATTTCAGGTTTTGCTCAGGAATTGGATGCCAGTTCCAACTTCCATAAGGGTGTGTCCTGCATTTTCTAAAGTTCTTATGGTTTAAGGTTTTACATTTAGGTCTCTGATCCATTTAGAGTTAATTTTTTTGTATGGGGATAGAAAGGGGTCCTGTTTGAATCTTCTGCATGTAGTCAGTCAGTTTTCCCAGCACCATTTACTGAATACGTTCTTCTCTCCCCAGTGGTGGGTAGTGGAGGCTTTGTCAAAGATGAGTTGGTTGAGAAATTGAAGTTTTGCTTCTGGAATCTCAATTCTATTCCACTGGTCTATATGTCTGTTCTTGTACCAATACCAGGTTGTTTTTATTATTATAGCTTTATAGTAAAGTTTAAAGTCTGGTATTGTGATACCTCCTGCTTTTTTTTTCCCTGAGGATTATTCTGGCTATTCTTGGTCGTTTGTGTTTCCATATGAATTCCTGTGCTGGAAAGAATGTGGTAAAAAGGGAACACTTCTACACTGTTGGTGGGAGTATAAACTAGTGTATCCTCTGTGGAAATCAGTGTGGCGACTCCTAAAGTTATAAAAATCAACCTTCTCCATGACCCCGCAATCCCCCTACTCAGAATATACCCTGCAGATCTCAAATCACTCTACAAAAAAGATACATGCACACGTATGTTTACTGCAGCATTGTTCACAATAGCAAGAACATGGAACCAACCACGCTGCCTATCAAAGAGAACTGAATGAAAAAAAATGTGGTACATATACACAATAGAATATTATGCAGCCATAAAAAAGAACAAAATCATGAATTTCACAGCAACCTGGATGCAATTAGAGTTTATAATGCTGAGTGATCTCTCACAGAAACAAAGATCTGAGCATCACATGTTCTCACTCATAAGTTGACCTTGAACATCTATTGTAATACTATAAGAAAAGGATTGACAGTGGCAGGAAACTATAGGGGGACAAGGAGGGGAAGGGAGGTGGGATTGACGGTAGTCAATATCTGTCTGGGGAAAGGGAGGCACACCTCATCAACAAGGGTACTTGCACAAGAAATATTTGTATACCTAACCCTTAACTGTACCCCACAACTTTAAAATAAACAATATATATTATAAAATAATAAAAGGAAGTCACTTCAAAGATAAAACTCAAAGATTTTTTAGAAACTTCAGAATGTATGTGATGAATTTCAGCACATTAATGACATTGCTACAAAAAGTACAAGAGATGGAATGGACTAGAGCAGTGCAAATTCCACAGTCAACATTTGCTGCTTGCTGAACGATTATTTTATGGCTTATGGGTTTTAGTGCACTTTGTGACTGAACGAAATAGAAACTGTTTTCAATTCTTTATACAGGCTTTCTTATTCTTAGTCCCAGAGACAGACATTAAAAAGATTGAGTGAGGTGGTGACCTGAATGGATGGGGTCATGAGGAAAGGGCACCACAATTCCAGAGTCTTAATTGGAACAGTAAAAAGCTAACATTCTTTATTTCCAAGATCTATTTAGGATTATAATTACTTGGAAGTAGATATGTTATGAGATGATTTTTATAGTCAACTTAGGTAGGAACAGGTACAAATATTTGGTATTAATATTATATAGTTCAGAAGCTTACAATATTTTATCATGTTATGTAAAATAAAATGAAATAAACTCAATTACATGCCCAAATATAAATACAATGAACTAAATATTTTAGGAGTAAAAGTTATGAATAATGAGTCCAAAACCGTAAGTGATTTAGATAGATGCTAAATTTGTGTTATGATAAACCAAAACCTTAAACCCTGGTTGTATTAAGTATGGGCATGTTTTGAACATCACCAGCTTACAGTCCACAATTAAAACTAGAATTCATTGTTAGCTTTTAAAACAATGTTTCTACTACAAATATTGATGTCTATAATAATGATTGTGGCTCTGACAAAAACAAGATAAAGCTGATAAAGTCTGACTTTGAGGACCCTAAACATGACACTCTGAACTCTTATCCCCAGATGGTGTTTTCCTCTCCTCTTTCTTCTTCCTCTTCTTTTTTGCTTTGCTCAGAATTTAAATCTCCTTTCCTTTCTCAGTGAATACCTGATTTTACATCAGTCAATGCACACGCTTAAGGAGTTGTTATGTGCAACACTTTCCAGATAAGATTGTAGTCTACCAGCAAGCGGAAGTCCAAGCTGCAGAACTGAATGCTAATTAAGAAATTCCAGGTGTCATTGAATTGGGAGGGACACAGGAATATGATTTCAAATCCTAGCAGTCATGTTACAGACTGCTCCACCACTCTGAAAGTTTCCTACATGTGATCCAAATCATCAAGATTGAAGTGTATCTGAATGATTTTCATGTAGGATCCTCGGTGTAGTCTCTTTCACTTAAAAGTTATTGATACTCTTACATAGGGAGTATATATATATATATATATATGAAGTGCCAGCCATTGTGCTGCCTTTTTATATTTGTTGCCTCATTTAAGCAAACTGGTGTATTCTGATATCACACTCCCTAGCTGCTCCCCACTTTTTCCAAATCCCCTCCCACCCTGGTGAACTTCACTTTCCTTGACAGAATGACACTCATAGTTGATTTGCTAGTCCAGGTGTCAGTAAATTACAGCCTGTGGTCTACATTCTATCAGTCAAGAGAATGGTTTTAACATTTTTAAATAATTGGAACAAAAAAAGGAGAATACTGTTTTGTGACTTATGAAAACAAAGTGAAGTTTAGATCTGTGTCCATAAACAAAGTTTTGCTGCACACAATCATGCCTACTGACTTCTGTGTTGACTATGGCTGCGTTGGTGCTACAATGGCAGAGTTGAGTTGTTGGGATCAAAATCATGTGGCTCACACAACCTAAAACTTTTACAATCTGGCCCTTTAAGGAAACGTTTGTCAAGCTCTGCACCAGGTCATTATACTCCCATTTTTGTCATCATTGTTGTCCACACCTCAAACTATCATTGACCTCCTCATATAGTGAGAAGCATAATGAAAGTATATGCTGTGGTTGGGTGTAACATGAAGCATAAGAAGTGAACTTCAAGAGAGCGGATGATTCAGAGTAGATCATCAGGATTTGACTAAACACTGGAAAATGTAGTCAAAGCAGTAAATACGAACGGCTACATTTATTAGATGCTCCCTATAATTTAAACTTATTGCAACTATTTTATCTAGTCGTCACTTAGGTCCTAAGTGGAAGACATAATTATACTCATTTTTTTTCAGGTGAGAAAACTCAGGCACAGAGAGGTGAAGAATTTCCAAAGGTCAGTTAGTCAGTTGCAGAGGCAGGATTTGAAACCAAGTCAACTGAGACTAAAAACTATGATCTTAGCCATGTTGCTTCACTGTCTCAATACCTTTGGTGGAAAGTCAAAGATTGATTTCAAATACCAGTTCCCCCAATTATTAGTAGTGCAATCCTGTCAGGGTAGGTGAAGTTCACTAGGTTGGTAGGGGATTTGGAAAAAGTGAGAAGGGGCCGGGTTGTATGATATCAGGACATACTTAGCAGTTTCCTTAATTGAGATGACAAATGTAACAAATACAGTAGCCTTTCAGGGTAGATAAGAGTTTCCAGGGAGCTTGTGGTGAGGCTAAAAGCAGGTGGTACCCATGGATATGCCTGACCAATATCACTCAATATGTCATGAGAAAATTTCAAAGAGTTATGGACTTTATAAAATTTTAAATGCTCAGCAAACTTTATTCTTGATTTATAATAAACTTTTTCTGTTGGACACTGTATTTTATTTATTTATTTTGAAAGAGATGTGTCCAGCACCTTGATGTTTGAAGAATCACCTTAGACCCTGAACATGTTTAGTCTTGTGACTTCTGTCAGTCTTCAACAAATAGCAATAGGCAAACATGCTAGTTAGTTAGTTAGTTAGCTAGTTAGTTTTTCAGAGTCTCACTCTGTTGCCCAGTCTGGAGTGCCGTGGAATGCTGCTTGTCCACCACAGCCTTGACTTGCTGGGCTCAGGCGATCCTTTCACTGCAACTTTCCAAGCAGTTGTGACTACAGGTGCTTGCCACCATCCCCTGCTATTTTTAAAAATTTGTTGTAGAGAGGAGGTCTCATAATTTTGCTAAGGTTGGTCTTGAACTCCTGAGCTCAGGTAATCCTCTCTTCTTGGCTTCCCAAATGTGTTAGCTTCTGAGAGGCATAAAATATCAGCTGCTTCACAGTTCTCGATATACTTGTGCTGATTAGCCTAGATATGGGTAGCAGAAATAAAATCACATGGACTTTCATTAGTTAGTTGTACACACAAAACACCTTTCTGGGGCACAGGGCAATGTTAGGTGACAACAATAACAATGCTAATAATAATGATAGCTAATATTACTGAGCTAAGCACTTTTCTATGTGCTTCTTCGGCAGCTCATTTATTACTAAAAGCGCCTTTATGAAGTAGGCACTGTTGTTGTCACCATTCTGTAGATAAGGCTCTGAGAAGACAAGTAAAATCTTATAGCTAAGGCATGGGAGATGGATATTCAAACCCAGCTTTCTTGACCCTGTGTATAGGCTTCCTGCATTCAGTACTGGTCACAGCAGATGAGGAGAGATGGCATATGTACACTTTCAGGGACAGGCACCACTATGCTGAGCTGGAGAGAGAAGCAGATGAAAAATTAGGACAGTAGGCTCCACCGGGTTTTGTGTTAACTGTGCCTGGATCTTCAGCAGCCCTGGACTTTGCAGGCCTCCAGTGACCGCCCAGACACAGAGAACCCCCAAAGCCTTTCACAGCTATGAAATTACATCTTTCAAAAAACTGTGATGTATTTTACACATTGAATAGAACTAAGATCTTGCAAAGAAGTGGAGAAGTAATATAGATGTATTACAAAAGAAAAAAAAA